>JAFVLL020019604.1:0-18328 GCA_021397915.2 Tor tambroides
AGGGAGGGACAGAGGGGATATTTTTATGTGCAACTGTCTGCTTGGAGCTAAGGATGCTCCAGGTAAAGAGACAGGGATGTCACTGCCTTTCCCATGCCCTCAAGACAACATGGAGTGAGACAAAAAGACACTGGAGGGGATCTTATCTCCTTTAAATGGACTTGGCTTTGTTTCCTCTGGAATAAAAGAGCTCATTACTGAGGCTGTGTTTCTCAAATGGCAGCCATGTCCAGTCAGGACGAGTCTGCTCTGATGTGATTCAACTCATTCAGACGGCACACAGCCAAGTGTCAACCACTGTAGCTCTTTTCAACTTTGACCCTCTTACAATTACACTTTAAAGGCATCTGTAGTTTTAAATTATCTCAGTTCAAACCAGCTCAGTTTATTTTGTATAAAAAGCACAAGGCTGTCAGTATCTGTTTAATCACAAGAATTGCATTGTGGGAAATTAATTAGCAGGCTTACTTTTAGACCACAAAATTTTTTTTTCTGCTGATTTGCAAACATCAAAACAATTTGGATCGTAAGTTTAACAAAATTAATAATAATTTTCCATCCTGTACATTTTTTTTTAAGATATATATCTTATAAATACATATTTAAAAATATATAATTGGAAAAATCGTATTGCCTTTAATGTACTTGCGAAAATAACAAAAGCAGTCAAATGTTAAATGTTTCATTTTAATGACGATAAGAAGTATTCAAAATGCATAATTTAACTTACAATCTGCAAAGTAGTGGAGAAATATACTCTATTTAATTATCAAATAACCGGTGTACTGGATGTACAGTAGTAAGACACCCACAGATGTAGCAGAAAACATCTGGGTCATGTTTGCATTTTCTTCTGTCACTGGTCATAATTCATTATTTTATGCATAATTAGGCATAAAATAATGTCATTAGAAATAATTCATTTGTGGCAGTTTCTGGTGATTAAACGACAATACAAGACTTCTTCACCTGCAAAATGCTGCAAAATGCACATATTTTGTGAGAAACTCTGATTCTATGAATTTTTCAATACAGAATCTCAAAATTAGTAAGAAAAAAGTATTGGGGATTTCATTCAGCTATTATGAAAAAATAATGTAACTTCCTGGCTAGAGACTAAACAAAGCAAATGGCTAAACAAAAGGTTAGAGATTAGTCAACAGTCTCTCCCTCACAGCGTAAAGCGAGGAACGTCAGTTAATTACTTTGCTACCACTTATCTCTCTTCACTTCTCTCAGAAAAAAAGACAGGATCTCATTCCCGTCAGCTCCTGGGGGCAAGAGGTGACAAGCAATCAGCATCCGGCACTACCGTCATCCAGCCATCAGATCTGATCCAGTCAGGCCGTGGACAGACACATCATTAGGCCAGCAGAAAGGTTATTTTTAAGAGATTCCTGGGGGGAAGCATACAAGTACTCATACAACCTCATAACACAGCCCTCCGGAGTGCCGCAGTGTCCGAACAACCACCCTGAATATCACTGAAGCAGAGACCACTGATGGATTCTCCCACCAACTCCACTGCTGTTTTAATGCTGAAGTCACTGATACACACAGTGATAAACAGAGAATTCTTCATATGCTTTAAAGAGAGGGTATCTATCAGCAAACACTAACATTTTGGCATATATAAAACATACAGACACACACACACACACACACATACACACACACACACACACACAGTTTTCACCGTTTTGTCTCTTGGTGTGTAGCACTTACTGCTCTGCATATTCTTCCAAAACTGTGACATTTCAGTACAGATTGTTTTGTATACTGTTTACAAATATAATGTCATTCATTCATTCATTCATTCATTATGTGTGAATGTAGTGTTTTTTCTGCATACTAGAAGTGTTTTTTTTTGTTGCTGCAAGCAGTATGCTGAGCTTAAAAAATGTTGACAAGGCACTATAAAGAAATGCATCAACTTTTTTTTTTTTTTTTTTTTGCAATTATTCCACACAAAGTGAGTGTTATACAAACAGCACCATTCTACTTACCAACACTTGGTCCAGATAATTTTTTTCTTCCTCTAAACCAGTTGCTACCAATGCTAAACTAAGGCTGAGGTTACTTTTTAATTTTAGGGTTAGTGGTTAGTGTATGTGACCTTAGACCACAAAACCCCAAAAAATAAGGGTCAATTTTTGGAAATTGAGATTTATACATCATCTGAAAGCTGAATACATAAGCTTATATGGTTTTGTTAGGATATGACAATATTTGGCCGAGATACAACTATTTGAATATCTGGAACCTGAGGGTGCAAAAAAATCAAAATATTGAGAAAATCGCCTTTAAAGTTGTCCAAATGAAGTTCTTAGAAATGTATATTACTAATCAAAAATTAAGTTTTGATATATTTTCTGTAGGAAATTTACAAAATATCTTCATGGAACATATCTTTACTTAATATCCTAATGATTTTTGGCATAAATTAAAAATCGAAAATTTTGACCCATACAATGTACACTGCTCAAAAAAATTAAAGGAACACTTTTTTAATCAGAGTATAGCATCAAGTCAATTAAAATTCTGGGATATTGATCTGGTCAGTTAAGTAGCAGAGGGGGTTGTTAATCAGTTTCAGCTGCTTTGGTGTTAATGAAATTAACAACAGAAGCACTAGATGGGCAACAATGAGACGACCCCCAAAACAGGAATGGTTTTACAGGTAGAGGCCACTGACATTTTTTTCCTACTCACTTTTCTGACTGTTTTTCACTAGTTTTGCATTTGGCTAGGGTCAGTGTCACTACTGGTAGCATGAGGCGACACCTGGACCCAACAGAGGTTGCACAGCAGTCCAACTCCTCCAGGATGGCACATCAATACGTGCCATTGCCAGAAGGTTTGCCGTGTCTCCCAGCACAGTCTCAAGAGCATGGAGGAGATTCCAGGAGACAGGCAGTTACTCTAGGAGAGCTGGACAGGGCTGTAGAAGGTCCTTATCCCATCAGCAGGAACGGTATCTGCTCCTTTGTGCAAGGAGGAACAGGATGAGCACTGCCAGAGCACTACAAAATGACCTCCAGCAGGCTGCTGGTGTGAATGTCTCTGACCAAACAGCCAGAAACAGACTTCATGAGGGTGGCCTGAGGGCCTGACGCCCTCTAGTGGGCCCTGTGCTCACTGCCCGGCATCGTGGAGCTTGATTGGCATTTGCCATTGAACACCAGAATTGGTAGGTCCGCCACTGGCACCCTGTGCTTTTCACAGATGAGAGCAGGTTCACCCTGAGCACATGTGACAGAAGTGAAAGGGTCTGGAGAAGCCGTGGAGAATGTTATGCTGCCTGTAACATCGTTTAGCATGACCGGTTTGGTGGTGGGTCAGTGGTGGTCTGGGGAGGCATATCCACGGAGGGACGCACAAACCTCTACAGGCTAGACAATGGCACCCTGACTGACATTAGGTATCGGGATGAAATCCTTGGACCCATTGTCAGACCCTACGCTGGTGCAGTGGGTCCTGGGTTGCTCCTGGTGGCCTCATGTGGCAAGAGTATGCAGGCAGTTCCTGGAGGATAAAGGAATTGATACCATTGAATGGCTACCACGCTCGCCTAACCTAAATCCAATAGAACACCTCTGGGACATTATGTTTCGGTCCATCTGACGGCGCCAGATTGCACCTTAGACTGTCCAGGAGCTCAGTGATGCCCTGGGTCCAGATCTGGGAGAAAAT
Organism: Tor tambroides; assembly: GCA_021397915.2. Lineage (NCBI taxonomy): Eukaryota > Metazoa > Chordata > Actinopteri > Cypriniformes > Cyprinidae > Tor > Tor tambroides. Next base: position 3,694 of record JAFVLL020019604.1, read on the forward strand.
ACCCCAGACTCCGTCGTCTCATTAGGAGCATGCACCGATGTTGACAGGCATGCACACAAGCACGTGGGGTCCATACAAACTACTGAGTAACATTTTGAGTTGCTGCAATGAAATTTCATCAGCAAAATGGACTAGCCATTTTGGCTATGGACTAACTTTGATTTTCGGGTGTCTTTGAATTCAGCCCTCTGTAGGTTGATAATTTTAATTTCCATCAAACGATGTGGCATCCTTTCATTCCTAACACATTACCCAGTCCATATCAGTATAGATATCCAGCATGATATTTTTCCCCATTGAGATCTGATGTGTTTTCAAAGTGTTCCTTTAATTTTTTTGAGCAGTGTATTTTTGGCTATTGCTACAAATATACCCGCGCTACTTTTGACTGGTTTTGTGGTCCAGGGTCACATATGTTTTAGCACTGTGTAGGCAATCAGCACTGTGATTGAAATAACTAATGAAATCTTTAGAATCAGTTTTGAGGTGGGGTTTGTGGTTAACTGGCACTTTTCTTGGAAGAGAAAAACATGAATGTTGCAGCTTTGTTTATGTGTGCTGTGTGAAACAGGGTGACAGAAAATATTGTAAATGGGCATTAAAAACCAAAACATGACTGTTTTGTGAAAAAGAATTAGAATAAAAAACCTAACATTTTAAAAGATGTATTGTTGAAGTCATGTGGGGTCTGTGGCTCAGCTGTGTGCAAGTAGTGTCCTGTTGTGGACGCGGCCAGGAGCCCATTTAAGTGTTTCACAGCTTTAATTGTTATCAGCGGTAAACACGGAGTCAACTACAGGCAGGGGTCAAACAACAGGCCTAAAACTAGTCACACCATGTCACTGCAGTTCATCAGCACACATAAAACATTGTGCCTGACAGCTGTCAGTCCAATAGTGACTTTTGTGTATGTATACGTGTATGCCCATTTCCCCCTGTGGCTGTTTAGACATGAAAGATTTAATAAAAATAGCCAAGTATGAAATTCTCTGACAACAGAAAGGTGACAGACTGATAAACATCATGCTCCAAACATTTCTCTTCTGTTAGCCGTCGACAGATGAGCCTTTGGTAATGTGGTTCTCCTGAGTGGCCATTACTTTGATAAACAGTTAAAGCAGCATTAGAGCTTGACACAAGGATCAATGAAAGGTGGAGTGGGTGTATGTGTGTTTACAACTATAGGATAACAAATCACTGTTTAAGGATCTGTTCTCAGTTCTGAAGAAAAACCTTCAAGACGACAACATGCATAAAAGCAAACCCCCACAGCAGTTTGAGGGGCTACACGTGGTAATGTGTCCTACACTTACCCGTGCTGATTCCTGAGTTGGCGATGACTGTGGCATCACTCCATTGGTCAGCGCTGGACACAGAATATGAGCGCTGATGCATCCCATCCGGCCGACTGTTAAACGACACCAGACTGATGCCGCTCGCCATCTGAGATGCAGAAGAACTACTGGTCACAGAGCCTGCAAGAGAGACGCATGAAAATGAATGCACCATTAATATACAGTAATATACCCAATGCACCAAATTTCCTGATTTGTTCTTGTCATCTGTAATGCCATAGTTTTTGTTTGTATTATAGTGTACATTTAGAGTGTACATAATTTGAGTTTTTATAACGGTTTATAAAAATATTTTTACAATAAGTAAAATACATTGGCACTATATTGGTTATCAGTCAATATTACAATTTGTTTTTTTTTAGCAGTATTGGTCAGTTATTTAACATTGGAGGGTCATTTACACAATTTTTACATTACCTTTGTAATCATAATCAAAGTTTATATTTAAAAATTATGAATAATTCAGTAAGGGGTTATTTCTGCCATGTCAATGTGTATATTGTGTCAATAAAAGCCTAAATTAAAGGTGATCATATAAAGTGATTGTGTCTCTTCAGAAGACTTTTATAATGTCTTTATGAACTTTTTGAAGCTTAATTTTGGTTACCTCGACTTTCAATGAATGGATGAGAGAACATAAAAAAAATGCATTTGTATTCCAAAAATGGATGAAAATCTTATGGATTTGAAATGGCATGGAACTAAGTAAATGATGATAATTTTTTGCATTTTGGGGTAAACTAACCCATTAAATGTAATATCTAGCAAAATATGTATTGTTGTGATGCATTAATCATTTGTAGCATTTCAAATAATTTTGTTTTTTAGTGCTTTAATTTACTTAAACAAGACAGTATGCAATTTTATGATTATCAACTTACTGATATTGACCAAAATTTTAATATCAATGCATCCCTAAATTTTTGACTTTCATAATAAGTGTAACAACAACTCATGCACAAAACTTAATTTGTTGTCGTCAAAGTGCATAAATAGTGAAATCAGATTACTCGAAGGTTAATTATCACCACCACCGTGAGTCATCATTAGATTGCGGGAGAGGTTCGTCTGACTCGCGTGGAAATTAAAGTGGACATCATAGGAAGTCGCATCTAATCGCACTAATAAGATTTCACCACAGCTGCTCACAAAAGAACGCGGGAGGGATATGATATGACGCAGACATACAGACTCAAACATAATCAACAACCATAAGGCTTCTGGGCTTACAAACAGAGCAAATCTAACAGTTTATCCAATAGCTGTGAACAAAATGTAAATAACACTGATTTGATGACACCGTTTGCTTTAGCTACAGTCACACACAAAATACTCAATGTAGTTTAAACAAACAAAAAAAAAGAGGGTTCAGTAAATACTTCATTTTCTGGTTTTTAATATGTTGTTGTTGCAAAAAGGTGTACCCACGGGCCTCCAATGGCCCGTTGCAAACTCGACTGAATGAAATGTCACGACTCAATTTAATCTCCATTGTAGCGGATAAATCAGACGGCAGCACCTTTGGGTAAATGGCAAAAGCTGATCATACTTCAGGAGAGCCCTGATAAACTACATTTTTACATCAGTGGTTGTCTGGAGGAAAATAAACACTATGTATGTATGAGGGCAGAAAAGGGTCTACATACACACACACACACACACACACACATATACACACACAGAGCGCAAGAACAGCAGTGTGTGAAGATATGCTATAATGGATTCGGTGCTTAATTGGATCTCTCACAAAAAGAGATGTTAAGACCAAAGGAATAAAAGGTGCATGTGATCACGCCGCTGACCCATCCCTACAGTCAAATACTTGACTTACAAAAGCTTGACTGCCGTACCACTGTGAATTATCTCTCATTTCTCCTCTACTGCTCGCTCCCTCCCTCCTTCCCTCATTCCCTCTCTCTCCCTCTCATTAGTGCTCATTTCGGACTTGCCTGACTGGAGAACGAGCGCTGATTGCATTAATATTCATGACAATAATTAGTACATGTATTATGGGTCACTGAATATTCATGCTATTAGTTTGGTCCTCCTGGTGCTTTGTGTGTGTGTATGTGCCTGAGAAGGGTCTTTAACACTCCTTGGGGGGCTTAAGGATTGTCGATCCAATGAGTGTTACACGAATAACTAAACAATAACTTAATTGTTTAATTCTCTACTAATGAAGACCGCTTCCTAGGCCTATTATATTGATATTAAGATACTTTTGTAATACATTTGTTTTCTTGGAAAGCACTTGCTAAAACAATGTAAGGAAATGTTTTGTATTATTTTTAATATTTATTAACTATTATAATTAATTATTTTAATCTATACTAAATTAAATATATTTTATTATCCACTCATTTTCCAAACTACTTGTCTAAAGTATGATCAAAGACATGTTGGAGGCTATTTTCTCAAGTCATAAGCAGGGGAACACCCTGGATGGATGGACCGTATGTATTTAAATATTTAAAATAAAAAATATTTATTTAAAATATACTGTTAGCTAATTTTTTGTTACATTACTATATTATATTAAACAATTTTAAAAAATCATAAAACAAAAATCAAAGCAAAATAAAAAGCATGAACATGTTTCAGTGATAGATGGTCAGTTTATATTTTATTATATTAAAAATAAAATAAAAAAAATCATTACTTATCTAATTTGTTATATTACTATCCAATTTTATTTAATACAAAACAAAGTTCAACAAAACAAAACAAGACAAGAACAAAACAAAACACAAAACAAAACACAAAACAAAACACGAAACAAAAGCATGATCACATTACCTGGTGTCTGTCCAAGCTGCAGGTTGCTCATGTCCTTGGTCAGCCCATTGGTTTTGGGACTGGGGGCCGCACATGTGGAGATGGCCCTGGGGGGCCTTTTTCCTGGAACCTTCACTGTAGTCCGAAGCAGGTCGATCTCCTTCCCATGAACGTTCTGCATATAATCCTTTAGTAAAAATGACAAAAGGATTACTACAACAGCAGTGGACACTTTGGATGAAAAGTGTCTACTAAATTTATTTTGTCAGCACACAGTTAATTCTGCCCACCCTCTGGAGGTGAAGAAATCAATATTAATGTATTTGATATTCATGGTGAAGTGCACTTTGTATGCAGAAATCCAGCCTTTTAGAACACATGTAAAATCTTCCCCCGAGCTTCTTTTTCCTTTTCTGCGGATCACAGCATGCCATCGCAGCATGTGTTTGGATTCTGACTGTGTTGTCTGGATTTGCACGTGGCTTTGCTTGCGTTGATGATGAAAGTTACTCAATGCTAATAGGGATGCAATTACCAGCCGCAAGCTGTTGGCCCGCCACTCCTGAAGGGCTCTCCTGTGGCTTGTTAAACCGTGTTGAGAGCTCTTGGCTTTGAATTGCCCTTTTGTTGGCCTCTAGTGAGGGATGGACACGTTATGCTCTTGCTGTAAATTGCTCGGTGCAGCACACATACACAGAGATTCTAAGGTCTTTGTGTTATTTGATTGGCACTCAGCTGATGTATGGCAGTTCTGGGTGGTACGCTCTTGCTCTCAAAGCCTTGCCCCTGCTCATTAAGGCGAAAGACTCCACGAAGCTGCTCTATTGAAGAACATATGTTATTGCGTTTCATGTAGGACATACACTCCAGGGACTGGTCCATATGTAACTCTTGATTTAAAATAAAGGACGAGCAAGCCACTTGAGGGATTTAGTTAAGGGAGTTGAGTGCTCAAATGAGAACAGTTGATGAAAAGATCATCATCTGGCCACTTCAGGGGCAGATGTGCATTTAAAATTGATGCTCCACAACGATGAATCTACCAAATCGCACCGCGCTAAAATCATAATCACGTAATGTTTTACAAAACAGTGCGAGTTTAATCAACACACAATAGTTATGTGCCTCAAAAAAAAAAAAAAAAGATTACATAAAGTTGTGTCGTGGTTGTAATAGATGTGTACATGGATGAGTTATTTGAGTTTTTTCCTCACTAATTAGGTTGCATCTATTGCCATCCTCTTAATCAGCTGCATTAATGTGATTTCTTTTTCACATAGTTGAGCAATTAAGAGCCCTGATTGAGTTTCATCCTATTAGCCTCTGCAAACACTCTAATTGATGCCTGTGTAGCAGACACCTGCTGATGAGAGGAACCTGTTCACAGCCAAAGGGAGGAGGGGGACTGTATATGATGACGCACACTTCCTCTAATTCACCCAGATGAGCTGGCTGGACTAAAGTTTGTCAATGTGTCAGGAAGGCATCTAACCGAATGATGAGTTCATCTAAATACAAATTACATTACATATACATAGTTTACCAAAAAAAATTTATTCTTTGGAAAGTGTATTTAATCAGCATTTTCAAGCTTTAAAAAAACATCCAGAACAAATAAAAATCAAGTGGTTGGGTGGACAAAAAAACGATGAGACAAGAATGATGAGCGATTATTGAAAATATTTTCACTCGTGTTCCAAAAATGAATGAAAGTCAGGTTTGAAACAAAATTAAGGTGAGTAAACGTCAATGATGACCATTTTAATTTTTGGGTAAAATATCCATTTAGTAAGTAACTCAGCTATAATATACAGAACAGCAGCAACAACAATTAAGACTTTTATTATACTGGTCTATATCTTATTTATACCAATAAGCTCATTAAGGCCTATACTAAAATCATTGATGACTGATGATGGTTATATACATACTTGGTTCAATCGTAAAAACATTTTCAATTTTAAGTCAAAATCTATAACAAACTTCAAAAGTTACCATTTCGTTGTTTAGTAAAGTTTAGTTTAGTTGTAACACTTAGTATTTTTAACGTGGCATTTACATCAAATAAACTATTTTTGCTTTCATAATGGGAAAAAAGAGAACAGACACTGTGGTCTTGGAATTTGCTTGAAATATCCCTTGAATTATTCCACTGGACATCAAGTACACTTGGAATTTCTTGTTTCCAAGTCTATCTCGCTCTATGCTGTTTATTTTCTTCACTTCTAATCACTTCTAGCATCCCGTATTCTAGAAATGTCTCTAGAGTAGGAAAATATTATAGACCTCACATATTATTTTATGTTTTTGTTCAATTTTTTTTAAATGTGAGAGCTCATATACCCATCATTTTACCTTCTTACCCATCAAAGTTTAGTAAACGAACAAAAAAAAAATCTGATTACATACCCTCACCACTATGTGTTTTGTGTGGTGAATAATTGGCTGTAGAGAGCAAGAAAAATAACATAGTTCAAAGTTCCTATCTTGTTCATTTAAACCAGAAAACTAACTTGTTCTTGTTCAAAGGGCAAGGTCTGACTGCTTGCTATCCATGTCTTCATCCATTCATTCTATACAGTATCTTTCATCTGCATTCGTGATCCGGTGTTTGCCAAATCACTTTGGGATTGGTTAGCACTAACAATACGGTCTGATTATCACTCCAAAAAAATCCAGAGAGGGAAAACTACTAGTAAAAGACAGCCATTTCCATTGGTGTGTGGGCAAACAGGTCGTCCGAGTTGGTGATTATGACAAGCCATTACAGTGTTATATTACACATCAACAGCGTCAGCCGCGTGTAAACAGATGAGTCGCTAATTAAGGACAAGATCGTGTCATCAGACACCATGCTTACTGAGGCGGACACAATAATCCGTTAAACGTCAGTGAAAAGGACATTAAAAAAAACCTGGATGTTACAGTGATGGGTGAACTGAGAATAACAACAACATTAACAGGGCAGGACCAATAAGGTGAAGAGAAAGGCAAATACAATACACATGTACTGGCGGTGTGTGTGTGTGTGTGTGTGTTGGTACTCACATGCAGACTAGGATGATACGTGAGGACTCCGTTATCACAAAGCGTAACGTATTTCTTCTTCCACTCTTTGTTCAGTGACTTGCCGCTTCTTTTCAGCAACATACCCTGATACACAAAAACAGAAATACAAAGTTTAATTCTCATTTCTGAATATTAACAGTATTCATTTATGAATTTCTCTCATATAATAATTATTGTGAACAACATATTATTGTTATAGTGTGAAAGAGGGTTAAAACTGTCTATGGTTCATAAATTATCACCCAATTTTCACACTTACAAACAAAACACTCAATTATTTTGTACTCAAGTGGACAGACAGTTTATTTGCACACTCTGAGGAGAGCGAGAGAAAAAAAAACGCACTGTGAGCTACACATGCAAATTCCCCTTGGAGTGTTAGCGAGCACATTAGCACTATGACACGAGCACTAACCTTCCTCTCCTACGCACATCAGTGGCGGCTGACTGCCCGTTTAAGGGTCCGGCCGCCCACACCTCATTTCAGCCAAATTCATTAGGCAAGAAGGGAATAAAACTGTCCGCTGATTAGCAATTACTCTGCTGCGGCAGCGTGTCACTTCGCTGGACTTGTTAAACATTAACGCGCAGACAGGACGGATAATAATAGATTTCTTGCTCTGGCTGCCACGGAGCGTGCAACACCAGAGCCGACAAGTTTCTGTCACTCGCTGCCTATTTCTCTTCTTCTTGTTTTTCTTTCAGTCACTCCACAGCCTGAATTTTCATTTAAAAAAATGCCACGATCCCTAACTGTCACACACCGTTAAACTGGCCTAATTATGTGGTAATTGGTATCTAAACACAGTCTGAAGGAAAAAAACAGGGTGAAATGATGTACCGAAAGGAGTGACAGTGAAGTACATTTGAAAATTTAGTTTGCTGTGGCTAAAAACATGTAAATAATAAACTTCACCTCGTCAATGTCAATCTTTAAAATACTTTTTTTTTTTTTCACAGCATATATCAGAAATTGAAATGTACATTTTTTTGGATGTAATACAAATTTTTAAAAGAACATTTAATAATAAATATATTTATAAACACACTCACACACACACAAACATATACAAGTCAACGCCAGACTTCTTTTTCCTAAAGCATTTAAAATAGAAGAAAAGAAAAAGGAAGAAAAGCATTGTCACGACTTTCATTACATTGTGACGGCAAAATATAGTAGTAATATATTTGTATGTCATTTTAATCATATTTTAACATTATACTATAAATATGATTTTCTATTATCTTATTTAGTGATGATTAAAAGAGGTTTTAACACCATAAAGTTGGATGTAATGGGATTTGGAATAAAATAAAATAAAGGTTTTATTTTATTTTAAAAAGTTTGTAAGCCTAAGAATACTAAATACTATCAAAAGACGAAGAAAAAAAAAAAAAAAACCCTGCACAGGTTGGAAGAGAATCAGATTTTTTTTGTAGCGTAGTGTATTGGATGCTTGAAAGTTGCACTTGATTTTTGTGGAAAGCCACTTTAAAAAAACAAACAAAAACAAAACAAAAAAAAAAACAAAAAAAAACTGAAGAGCACCAAATGACAATAACAACATTTTTGCTGTTACACTGCATGTGTCCCTCAGAGCCTCTCGACTCAACAGTGTAAACTTTTTATTTAGAAACCTAAATTTAAAAAACAAACAAAATAAAACATTTCATATATTTTTGATCATGTGCTCTAGTATGATTTTTACATTATTTTATTTCATATATGTTGTGGAACTGTTCTGAGATCAGTCTGGCCCCGGGTGACACATACTGTATATGTTTGTTCTAAGATCAGCTGGGTTGTAGGTAATGAGGCCTGTAACTGTTCTGAGATCAGTCTGGCCCTGGGTGATGGAGATATATACGTGTGGGAGGATGTTCCCTTAGGTCAGTCTGCACGTCTGTACGCCCTAGACCCAGTGTTCAAGACAAGAGAAGAGCGCTTCCTGGGTGAAATAACAACAACCTCTCCTGCTGAGTGGTAAACACAAGTTGACGAGCTTTTTAATTTCCTAACAAGGGTGCTGCCGCTAGCGGCCCATCTGTCACATAGGGTGAATATCCATTACTTTATTAACTAAGACTGAGATATGTGTGTGTGTGTGTGTGTGTGTGTGTGTGTGTGTGTGTGTGTGTGTGGCTCAGGAAAAAAAAGAGCAAAAATGAAAGAGGGGAAAAGAAAGAGAGAAAGAAAGGGATGGACAGATTGAGAAAGAAAAAAAGATTATCTTTTAATGACAGTGTAAGTGTGGGCTCTCTCCAAGCATGTTGTGTTGGGCAGGTAGCTGCCTAACCTGCTTTGGATCTAGGTATATTAATTTTCCACATCCACTGGGAAGATGACAAGCGATCATTCAGCAGGAGAGGCTAATTGAACACCACGTCACTTTTCTGATGGGAGTAATCGCTCATTATTTAAGGCCCAGGCTGGTGACACCCTGCTTGCCTCTATTTTACCCTCCCCTGGTTGACAACCTGAAGGTCTTGTAATGTTGCAAACAGGGGACAAAAAAATAAATCTTACACAGACATAACTACAGCACCTGTGGACTTTAGTGGAACATCAATAATATAGTTGTTAAATCATAACAGTTAGCAATACTTTAAAATAGCACAAAACAAATAACTCAGATAAGAAAGTCGACAAAGCCTTGTCTGATTTTAAAAAAAAAAAAAAAAAAAAAAAAAAAAAGGACCAGATGGACCAAAAACTGTCTAACCATATTAGACTACTTCAGACTGCTAAAAAACTACATTAGAACTATTAGACCTTTAAAAAAACACTAGCAGTCTTCCACCATGTTTTAGCTTGTTGTTGCTAGAATAATGTTAGCCTGTTCTATCTCATTGTTAGTATAATACGCTGCTAGCATGTTCCTAGTGTGTTGCTAGCATGTTTAACACATTTATCGCATGTTTAACAAGTTGCTAGCATGTTTTAACATTTCGCTAGCATGATTAAACATATTGCTAACAAACAGTCTGTTTTGTTACGTTGCAACACATTGTTAATTGTTTCTAGCATGTTTTAGCATGTTGCTAACATGTTTTTCATATTACTAGAATGGTTAGTACATTGCTAGCATGTTTTAACATGCTGCTAGCATATTTCTAATTTGTTTTACTAGCATGGCTGAGTATTATGTTTTAACATGTTTGCTGGCATGACTAACATGTTTTAGCACATTACTACCCTTACGAAAATTAACCATGGTTTTACAACAAATTAAACCAAAAAACATGGATACTACAGGTAAACCATGGTAACTACACAATAACCATGGTTTTGCTACACTAACCATAGTGTAACCATGGTATTTGTAGTAAAACTGTGGTTATACAAATGGTAATCAATTCGCCAAAAAAATGGTTACTACACATTTACTATAATAAAACCATGGTTAATTTTCGTAAGAGTAGCACGTCCTTTGCTAGTCGCTAAACTTTGCTAGAAAGATTTTTATTTTTATTTTTTTTTATTATTTTTTTTTGAGTTTTGATGATCAGATTTGTGAAAATCGTAATTCCGATCAGTCCAAGTTGCGCTGTCATAGCTTTAACACTTTAGACCACATTAATTTTTATAAATTTTAGACTCAGAAGAGGCAGCATTAGAGAAAATAGCAGATCAGTATATGTCGGCTTTGTCAAGTCAACATAAGAAAACAAAGCAAAGGCAGAAAATGTATATTCTCATTTTTTTCTGAAAGAAAAGAACCGGAACAGGGTAAGCGTCAATTATAAATAAACTTCACGAACAAACAAAAGCCTCTAATCTGTGCACTCTTCCATTAAAAGATGTGCCGATGTGCTCTTATCAGTGCGTTATCCTCTTCTTTCAGCTCTTCTCATTTCTTCCATTCTTCTACAACAAAAGGAGAGGTTAACCAGGAGATGAATGCGGACTGTGGCATGGGTGTGGACAGAGTCAGTATGGTGGACAGGATCCGTCTTCTATGAGCCCACACCGGACAGCCGCTTAACAAAAGGTTGGGTGTTTGCCCACGCTGGTCTTATTGTTCTTGGGCGCTCCAGAGAGAAGGGTGCTAAATTAAGTGTGTCATCCCAACACTGGCTCGCCTCCGGCCCTGTCACTGTGAGTGACTGTGTACGTGTGTGTGTGTACGAGGGAAGTGGGGCCACGTGAGTGACATGGCGTGAAAGCTGGAGGTCTTATATCGCTACGGCCATCTGATCTGGCCGGTGCAGGCAGTGAGAGGACACACCTCCCCAAAAGACATTTATCATTTAACGACAGGCAGCTCTAGCACACATTCTCTCACGCTGACAAACACACCTGAATCAGGCCAGAAATGAGAAAACATCACTAAATAAACATTAGTGTAGAATTATCTGTGTTTTCTAGCACTGGGGTACTTAAACTAGTTACAGAGGTACTTGGAAATATTTTGCTTTGTTAAAGCTATATAACAGATTACAACCAAAAATTACAATAAATGATTAATATTTGAAAAACTCATGTGGTGCAACCAACATATACAGTATAAAATGCTATCACTTTAGACTGTAAAACGTTATATGGTGCAACTCCTGAAAATGTAATGATATTTAAGAAAAATAACACTTTCAATCTTGAAAAATATATTTAAAACTTTTACGTTCTCACATGTATTCAAGGTGTACAGAAATATATTATTACTTTTTACTTGACGGCTACAGAAATTGTATAAAAGTTTTTTTCAAATCATATGAAACCAACATGATTTCAAAGATTACATTTCTAAGAACCTGGCACATTCATTTCCAAATGGATTTTCAAAAAAATTTTCTAATTTGGTGTTAAAACAGGTTACTTGAGAAATACAAATGTACTAAGACGAAACAGCATGGAAATTATTCCACTCGCTAATATAAACTATATTTTTAAAAGAAACATAGTATATCTATTCTGTATAGAGAATATATTGAGTGGAAGAAGGATTGTGAATGCGAGGGACACATTGTTTCATGCAGATTCTAATCTCTAGTTTCGATTGAGTTTTTGTCTGACAATGAAAGCTGAAAAGAGTTATTTGCTCAAATCGATGTCTTCATAACTACACACCTGGCCATGTTAAATAATGCTCAGGAGCCCAAGTTTGATGAACAGACAGTAAAGATGGTAATGTGAGGTTCATCGTGGCTCTCAGTTTTAAACAATAACACATCAAGGTCATCAAGAAGCTTAATGAGTGGTTTCAACACTCCCCTGAAAGCTTAAACCAATCGAAGCCAATGGATACTGGCAACAAGAGATTAGCCAAATCTAAACAGAGACCCCTGATTGATGTTTGTGTATTTGGTTAAATTATTTTCAAGCTAAAATTATACAGGGAAAGGGAAAAAAAAAATCTAATTTGCGGGAGGTTAGTGTGCATGACAAAAATGCCATCTTGGCCAAAATGGCTCGGAGCAGCGACAACCTTTCCCTGGGAAATGATATTTTTCCAATCCCACAGAAGGCGGATCATGTCACACTCGTTAAAGGCTTGATAGCAGGTCTTTAATATTCACCGTCTTAATTAGGGCTGCAGTTAATTTCATTAAATTCTTTCGGTGCTAAATGAAGCAGATTATGAGACATCTTTTATTGCGAAGCGTGAAATTACAGCCTGCCCGCTGCCAATGGCAGGGCCAAGCTAATGAATTACAGGGTAAATAACACCCGAATTAACCATCCAATTTAACTCCTTACAAAGCACCCCTGCTCTGAGGGGGCAGAATTTCGTCAAACGTGCACAGCTCAGTGCTCATCTATGCACCAGAACATGCAATTACAACCATGATACTAATTTCCCTTTACGATGAGATGTTTCAGTGCCACTGTATTTCTTAAACGGAAATTTTAAGAGAGCAATGCACAGTAAAACGTTTCACTTTGCACCACCAAACATGCAAAAAGGTCACAATGTTTATTCTTGAGCTTTCAGAACACATCAGCTAGGGTGACAATTGGATAGACAATAATAGTAGCTACGGCCAGCAAAATAAAACACTAAAAAAAAAAATAGTTATTCAGAACTGGTTCTTCTTCTTTTTTTAAATATTTGAACCAAATGATTTTCAACATGAAACAGCAATCAGTGATTCCTGAACAAATGACCATTATGTTCTTTCTAGAGATTCAAAAACAAACAGCACAACCAGTGTAGTCTGCTTCCCGAATGAAATAACCAATTCCTAACTGACTCTATGAGCAGATTCTTTTAAATGAATCAAAAACATACTGAACAACCACTGTTGTCCGATTCCTGAACAAATTACTTTTATGATCCAGTTCTTTTCAGTGAATCAAACAACACACTACACCTACTGTACCTACTTTGCCAGAATTAAATCAAGATACTGACTGGTGTGCAATTAAAGACACACATTATGGTTTCGTCAGTAGTATTTTATACAAATAATAAATAAAGTGTGTTACCATTTTTGTTTTAGTATGATTTATTATTCAGAGCCAATTATTTGACTGATTATCAATTCTTTTTATATATATTTTTCCGTGAGAATCATTATTCAGAACTGACATTTGTTAAAAAATAATAATAGTAATAATAATAATAATAATAATAATAATAATAATCAGAACTGAAATTATTGTTAGTTTTTTTTATGACTGCACTAAAATTTAACACCACAAACCAGTATATACAACACTGACATGAAGATGGCTCTTCTGCAGACATTAGTCTCACTGCATCCATCTAGCGCCCCACTTCTGAAAATTAATTTGTATTAAAGCTTGTGTCAAAATGCCTTTCCATACAGTTAACAAAGATGTGTGCATGCACGGTAATCGGCTAATTAAGAACGTGGAACAGATGTCGGCAGACTCCAGGCTGCACAGGGTCAGTAAACAAAGCTGGCGATCATTAGAGTAACATTAGTTTCTGAACAAAGCTATAAACAACTCTATCAAACTAAACTATTTTCACAGACAATCCAAAGAGCTCGCCAAGTTTCGACAGAGTTTCAGCATAATAATCACTGTTCAGTGTGACCTCTGACAAATTTAAATGAGCCATTTAAAAAAAAACACTAACAGCCATTAAAATGACCACCAGTCAAAACAAACAACATAATATAGTCATAATATACCATAGATGTCAAAACAACCGGGATCTCTGTGGTGATTGGACAAACAGTCATATTAAGAACAAGGCAAAGGGTCAAAGGAGGCTGTGATTGGCAGAGGCGAGAGTTGTCATGGCAAAATCAGGTGACACATCTGACCTCCCTACACCCACTCTAAGCGCTCAGAGAGGCCGGTCTGAAGCCCTCCACAGGGAGACGGCAGTGAAAATGCTCCTCTTTAGCCATCTAATTGCTGGAGAGTGCGAGCCCACCCCAGCCTCATTACTGTCCACCGAGCCGTCTGCGTGTTTTAATGAGGAGCATGTTCTAATGAAGGCGTTTTTACAAAGGTTTTATTG
>JAFVLL020019605.1:0-16302 GCA_021397915.2 Tor tambroides
TGTGCACGAGCTCCGTTCCGACTAGTGACTTTGCTTGTTCTCTTAATAAACTGTTGTATATCCGCAATTGAATCCTTTCTCTTGATTTCATAACACTAGCTCTTTTCTTAAAGCCACTTCACTAATTTGTGAAGCTCAATTATCTTTTGCTGCACATCAGAAATATTTTCTTTGGTTTATCTCATTGTGATGGATGATTAAGGGAATTTGGGCTTTGTTTTCCCTCCTATTTATATTTCTGTGAAACAGGAAGCCATGGCTGGATAATTTCATGTTCATAATCCCCCTGGAGTGCTCAAAATTGTGAATATGAATGGGAATATACTTCACAGATATTTTACTAATAAGAATTTCTAGGGGTGCCAATAATTGTGTCCAACGTGTATTTGAGAAAAACATTCATTTCATAATGATATTTTCCCCATTTTAAATTCTTATTATCCAATGAAAGGTTAGATTTTTGTGAATTTTTTATATAAAAGATCAAAAGGATTAACAATGCAGATTAATTTTCTCAGCCTTCTTTGCTCATATTTACCAAGGGTGCCTATATTTTTGGCCATGACTGTAGGAGCTTGGATGTGTTAGTTATGGGATTTAATAAAACCTAAGCTGTACAGAACAAACATGGCTTAGTGTTTACACTGACTTTGCTACCAAATGATGCTACTAAATGATTTTATTGTTTACAGTTATATGTACTGTATTTACAGTACCTTGTGACACTAAAACACTGGGGTTAATGCAATATTTTTATTCAAAGTTTCATTGTACAAATCCAGTGATTCAAAAAAATATGACAACTTCTCAAAAGGAACATGATTCGAAACACAATTTGAGTTACATATTCTTTTGCATGTTCCTTTAGTAAAAAAAACAGTGTAGAAAGCATGGCAGGTTATTTATACTATATTTTTTTTTTTACTGCATGTTAACATACAACCTGCATACTGCATGAAAACATTTCATCTGAAGCTGCATTTTTTTAAATGTTGCAAATTCCAGCCAACACTCTTAAAAATAAAGGTGCTTCACGATGCCATAGAAGAACCTTCTTGTCTAAATGGTTCCATAAAGAACTTTTAACATCTGATGAACCTTTCTGTTTCACAAAAGGTTCTTTGTGGCAAAAGAAAATTCTTCCGATTATAAAAAGGTAGGAAAGAGATGGTTCTTTAAAGAACCTTTGACTGAATGGTTCATTGTTGAACCAAAAATGGTTCTTCTATGGCATTGCTTTGAAGAACCATTTAAGCACCTTTATTTTTAAGAGTGAAGAACCATCCTTGCCAAGACTTGTCAACTCAATCATCTCACCCACACAGAAAGACAAGAACCTTGGTATCACATTAGACAGCTGTCATTTGGTCTGTTTATAAAACATTTGCAAGACCTTTTCGTACCTGCTCAGATTCTGCTGCAGGCCTCAGTCTGATCCTATCTTCACTCCTGCAACTTACTTCAAGCTGGCCTCCCTCAAAAAAAATTGCTGTTGGTTCTTCTGATTGGGGAGTGGGGGTGATCAAATGCTTGACAATTTAGATACTGAATATTAATGAATATTGAGATTGAATTGTTTCACATTTAGAAAAATGATTTGAAATATGAGAGAGAACCCCCTTGTGGTTATTCTAATTTGTGTAAACAAATACTGTAAGTCATATAAGAAGCAAGTATTTATGTTATGTTCACTCTCCATTCTGCTATTCAAACCTCCACACATAAAAAAACGGCAAAGGAAAAAAATCTGCTAAACATTTACTTGCAGTCCAGGTTATTGAGGACCTTATGGCTTCTATCCGTCTTCCAAGAATGCAGGTAAGACTGTATGTGGTGTTATAATATTTAATTTGAATTTTATGTGTATTGGGGGGAAAAAAACTCTCTTTAAATACACATTGTTCTAGTTTTAAAAGACTAATAGCTATAAGTTTTGTTGTTGTTGTTTGTTTTTTTCTGTTTTTTTTTTTTTTGTTTGGTTTTTTTTTCTTGAGTTTTAATTTCCTCTATCATACTTTTTAACATTTTGAAATTCAAATTTTTAATTTCATTTAGTTTAATATCTTGAAGAATCTTGGTAATGAGAGTTAATAGTTTTTGCTGTATTTAATCAGTGAGCTTGTATTTTGTGATTATTTGCTATATATTGCAGTTGGAGGTAACGCTTTATTTTAAGGTGTCCTTGTTACACATTACATGTACTTACTATTATAATAACAATTAATTATTAGTGCTGTCCAACGATTAATCACAATTAATCGCATCCAAAATAAAAGTTTTTGTTTACATAATATATGTGTACTGTGTATATTTATTATGTATATATAAAGACACACACATACAGCATATATTTTGAAAATATTTACATGTATTTATGTGTATATATTTATATTCATATAAATTATATCATATATAAATATATTTAATATATAAACCTTACATATTTTTCTTAAATATATACATGAATGTATGTATATTTATATATACATAATAAATATACACAGCACACACACACATATATTATGTAAACAAAAACTTTTATTTTGGAAGTGATTAATCGCGATTATTCATTTGACAGCACTGTTAATTATACATAATTACATGCAAGTAATCCTAAACCAAACCCTAATCCTAAACCTAACCATATAGTAATTACATGTAGTTAATTAATATTACTCAGTACTTAAGTGTATAATTACACTGTAACAATGATACCTTAGTGTAACCCAATTGGATATTCAACAGGTTATTACATGGATCCAGTTGATCACCAACTGCTTCATTATACACTGTAAGATTCATTTCCATACAATTCTTTTTTTCTTAATCTATTTCAAAGGACTGTGATTTTACAGCAAGAACATTTGAAGTGATTTGATAGAAGAAAAAAACATTAATTAAGAAACAAACTGCATTGTCTATCATTGTTACATGAAATGCAAAATGCTGTAGGTTTTGCTCAGTGGCGTAGCAAGTCAGCTCCGGGCCCATATGCAAAAAAAATGTACAGGCCTCTTTAATATTTGCATCACGAAATAAACATGAATAAATATTTTAATGCATATTTTTTTTAAAAATCAGAACAATTTATACACACGAATGTCTCATGAAATTGATCAATTAGAGTTTCAAAAATATCTATAAGCCTATGTGTTATTGCTGTTTTTCGTGTTATCGTGTTAAGAACAACAGGTTGGATGCCACAGTCTTTTTTTTTTTTTTTTTTTTGGCGGAGTGTAAATTTCACATTAATTTCACGCAATATAATATAATTTTATTATCGTAACTTTGACTTTATTAAATTAGTATGACGTTAATCTTATTTAGTTATTTTTCAGTGTGACACTAAAATGCCGCTGTAGGGTATTTGTACTGCATGCAACACAATCTTGGCACAGCGGCCCAAAAAACAAAACAAAACAAAAAAATAAATAAATAAAAATAAAATAGTATTAAGTTTGACGATCCTGATTCCCCATATCTCCTCACTGGATGCGCCTTTAGAGAGAAATGCATCTTTATGGATTACATAGGCTAATGAAATAGTTTTTAATTTTGATTTGAATTATTTCGTTGTAAAGTAACATTTTATAGCATTCTATAAATATATTTATCATGTCAGTGAGGCACGTATTTGCTGAGTTTCGGTTCAGTTTTTGTGAAGTGTTCCTGCTCAAGATCAAGACACCTTGTTTGTTTTCTTTATTTTAAAAGCAAAACATTTTGTTGATAATGTGAGTGCACACAAATAAACTATTTGCAGCTTCGAATGATGTATACTCTTACCTTTATAAGGAAAAATTACGGCGTATTTTAATTTTCCACTCTTATTAAGAAAAAAAATGGAAGTGATCTCGCAAGCGCCTCCATGTCCCCAACGATTTTATATTTATCACACAATTATCTTAAATTTTTTAATTTATATTGTGAAATGCATGAAGTTTTTTTTATGTCTCAAATCGTGTTTATTTGAGAAGGCTAAACTGATAACATATGCTCAACTCACTGTCTGGCGCTGGCTGCTTGGTATTTAAAAAAATAAATACAACTTGGATTTAACAAACATAAAATGTTCCAATAATGTTTCTAACTTAACTTAATAAAGAAACGAAACGAAATATAACTCCTTTCCCGTTAAGAACCAAAACTGATTTTTTTTAATGGCTGCAACAGCAGCTGTGCAAAGGGGAGGGAAGAAAGAGAGAGAGAGAGAGAGAGAGCCGCATCTGCCCACACTGTACCCATGGGGAAGTGGAGACAGAGCAACACTTCCTTACCAGCTGTCCTAACTATGAAGAAATTAGAAAGACATTTTATTCTAAATTTGAAATACTTTACCCTGACT
This sequence comes from Tor tambroides, assembly GCA_021397915.2. Classification (NCBI taxonomy): domain Eukaryota; kingdom Metazoa; phylum Chordata; class Actinopteri; order Cypriniformes; family Cyprinidae; genus Tor; species Tor tambroides. The sequence continues at coordinate 4,346 of JAFVLL020019605.1, forward strand.
TCAAAATGTTAAACAAGAAAACACAACTTCAATATTTATTAGGTGAAAAACAAGATTGTGTCTTACTAGCAGCAAGATACATTGACGCCTGTCACAAAAAGAGGGAGGAGTCAACAAATCAGTAATGCGCCCACACACACACACACCACACTATATTTTAAATTGTTCATAGAATTCTAGAAATCGTAGAACTGATTTGTTCTATTTTGTTTAATTATATATACATGCATGTATTTATTTATTTTTAATTATTATTATTATTTTAATTTTTTTAAATACATATTTGTTCTATATTTAATGTAAACACTATGCTTTGGCAATACATTGTAACAACTGTCATGCCAATAAAGCACATATTGAGTTGAATTGAATTGAGAGAGAAAGAGAGAGAGAGAGAGAGAGAGAAAGAGAGAGAGAGAAGACACGGTCTCGGGTCGGACTCGGGCTGAGAATTCTGATAAGCTGTTAGACAAGGGCCGGGCCCGGGCAAGGCTCTATATTCGTTCGCTTGTTTCAATTAAAAGTTCCCTCTCAGCTCGGCAGGCCCCCAGTCTGCCCGGGCCCATATGCACCTGCATACCCAGACGGGCCGTTTTAACCATTGGGCTAGGCGGGGCTGAAGCCCCGGGGCCCGAGCAAGGAGGGGGCCCGTGATTGGCTGCGGGGTAGATTGGCTGGCGCGCCCATCGCCAAAGCCACCACACCCCCCACTTATTAGCACTGTTATTTAGTTGAGCTTTTCCGTAAATTCCATGCATTACCATTTGAGATTGAAGTGTAAAGTCTGAATTTGGTTTACCAATCAAATGCATTTATTATATATTTGACTTTTGAACGATATGTGCACGTATCTATCAGGTGATCGCTGCCCAGTATGTCTCCATTCACCTCCACTTTTCACTTCGTTCTGGAGTAGCCTAATGTGGAAATGGTCGCACAAAGAACAATTTTCAATAAGTAAAAATGTCAGCAATTCTAAGAGGGGCTCAAAAAATGAAAAATCCCAAATATAAAGAACAGAAGAAAAAAAACACAAGTTAGTCAGTAAAATCCCCAGCTATTTGGTTATTATACTAAAGCTGATGATGGAATGGAAGTTGTTTGAACAGCGAGTGATTATTAACTGGATGTATATTGGTTTTGTGTTTGAACAAACTCTATATAGGCTATTCATTTAAGGGTGGGGACTTGGGAGATAATCCGGTAGAAATATATCAATCTTTTTGTGCGTCAAGATGTAGGCTAAGTTTATCATTTAAACACGTTTTAAGCAGGTTTTAAAACAAATGGTTAATGAACATTAAGCAGTGGGGCAGAATTCATTCTGGTAAATGCGTGCATTAAGATGGTTTCAGCCTGATTTCGCGCGGCGCGCACTTGCTCGTATTGCGACTGAATAAACTTTTCGCTCCTTGTTGTGCTTAAACGTTCAAATACACAGTTGTGTGTAAAAAAAATTATCGTCTTTGCGAGTATCCTCATAAACACAGTTATTTGTGTCTTAAATGAACTTTAATATTTAAAGATAAAGCATGTGTAGTGTTAGATATGAGATCCTGGATTAGCTATGATGAGATCGTAAAAGGATAGTTCACCCAAAAATGAAAATACTGTCATCATATACTTAAACTCAAATTGTTCTAAACCTCTATGAATTTCTTTGTTCTCCTCAATATAAAAGAAGATACTTTGAAAAATGATCGCAACCAGTTTCTGGTTCCCATTGACTCAAATTATAGTGTTTTTTTTTTATATATATATATACTATGGAAGTCATGGGGGCCCAGCAACTGTCTGATTACCAGTATTGTTCGTAATATATTATTTTGCATTCAACAGCAGAAGGAATCCCATACAGGTTTAGAACAACAACAGAACAGAATTTTCATTTTGGGGTGAACTATTCCTCTAAAGCAGCCTAATATAGCTGCTGTTGCCATTTGTGTCAATAATGTAAATCAAACATCAGAAAGAAAATCACTTACTGTCCTTGACTGAATCACTTTTGTAAAATAAATAAGAATGAATGTATATTGAATATGTACAGTGGACACCATTCAGTCTATTTGTACATTTTCTTTATACATCATAATATTATTCAGTGCTTTAAGTATTTCAAGTAGGTCACTAGATTTCTTATGATCTTTGTTCTGTTGTAGCCTAATTTGTGACCGTAAGCTTATTTTTACTTAAGCTAGTATTATCTTTTGTGATATTGAAATTGGTAACAAAATATATCTCATTATTGTGATGGGGGGCCCTGCAGTAAGTCATAGCCCCGGGGCCCAGTGCAGTCTTAATGCGGCCCTGGCTACGCCACTGGTTTTGCTCTTTCAGCTCTCTTGCTAAGCTCTGTAGAGTCATTAAAATGCTCAGAACCAACAACAAAATCGCTCCTTAACGCCATGAGAGAGGAAGTCTTCCTCTACAGCGATGCAAGGCCAGTTATAAGTCTGAGTACTCCCACCAACGTCACAGTGGACTTGACTCTCTATGGAATCTTAGGAGTGGTAAGCAACTTTGACTTAACATTTACAAAATCATGACATTTTTGTAGTACTAATCCCACTTAATATTATAGAAATGGATACAGATTTCATATTTTCCTTTCAGAATGAAAAGGCACAGGTGTTGGAAACATACCTGTGGGTGAGGATGGTAAGAGTCAACAAATACACTGTTTAGACTAGGGGTGTGTGATACTGACAAAAAATATCCCAATATTTAATGGAATTTTTCCAATACTGCTAATTAAACAATATTGTTTTACAAAATCTTGCTGAGATATTTCTGAGTGTGTTTTTGTGCTGGTACCTTGGCTGGTTTAGGTCTGTCATTAATAAATAAATAAGACACTAAAACAACCAGTAGGTGGCAGCAAGTTCCTGCCTTAATGAGTGATTCATTGAATCATTCATTCAAATGATTAATTCAAAACGGCTGATTCACTTAGAAATGATGTAAGTGATCAGTGGTGGGTAGATTACTTACAAATTATGGTTCATTACAGATTACAAATTACATGAAAAATTTGTAGTTAGTAATATAATCTAGATTACACATGTTAGGTAATGTAGTCTGACTACTTTTTGATTACTTTTAGATTACTTTTGACCTAACTTGTTTGTCACATTGACTTGACTGTTATTATTATTATTCGCATTTCGGCTCATGTCAGGCCAAAAGCGTGCATGCTAGTGCGTGCCAGGGCCAGTCGTGTTTCCACTGTCCATTCTGGGGCTTCCTTGGGGCCAACAGCCAGGGTTTTTTGGCCAGACGCAAACCTTGGGCAAAAGCAGGCTTTATGTAATCCATAAAAAGTAACTGTAATCTGATTATAAACATTTTAAAACACATTACAATCTAATTACAAGTACTCAATTTTTGGAATCTGATTACGTAATCCAGATCACATGTATTTAGTTATTACCCAGCACTGCAAGCAATTTATGAATATATCATTAATCGTACTCTGTTAAAAAAATAACCTCGATTCCCTGCGATACGGGAACGAGTACTGCATCTTGCTAAAGACGCTCATGGGAAAAAGTCCTTTTTTTCCCCTGACTGAAGCCTTATTCAATCACGCAGTGTAACTGCACGGCCATCGGTTCATGCAGTGTATAAAAGACAAACCAATGGCTCAGCAGTGGTGCTGCACGAACCTATGACTGCGAAGCCCGCCAAAGCCTACCAGAATGGGCGGGGCCATCTGGCTATATAAGCAGCCACTTCGCCATAGGATTCAGGTTACTTCAACTGAAGCGACGACTGAGTCGTGCAGCTACCTGGCACGGCTAGCAAAGCAGTACTCGTTCCCATATCTCAGGGAACTGTGGTTACGTTTGTAACCGAGTATGTTCCCTATCGATACTTCACTCGTACTGCGTCTTGCTAAAGACGCTTATGAGAACACAGTACAATTATGCCGTGCTAGGGTAGAGGAACGACCAATGTGTAATCCTGCCCTAGACATTTAAGGGTCTAAGAAGCAAGAATAGCAACAGCTAGGCAGCGGGTTAAGCTTACAAAAGGTTACACCCAACCTTGGCAATCGTTCAAAGACTTGTATAGCCTCAGCACCCATGGGGCTGAGAGCATACAATTAGATCTGCTGATAGGTTTGAGCATGTTATACAAACCTCCACTCAGAATGGGGCTGCAGAAGCAGGAACGTGTCCATTATACAGAAAGAACCCTTGCCTGTAAGGCCAGAACATCTAGGTTATAAAACCTAGCAAATGTGGACGGTGAGGCCCAGCCGGACAGCGCAAAAATTTCTGCAATGGCTACGCCGCTAGCCCATGCCCAGGAAGAAACGACACCTCTAGCTGAATGGGCTCTTACTCCTATGGGGCATTGTAGGCCCAAGGAAGAGTAGGCTAGCAGAATAGCGTCTACTATCCATTTAGAAAGTCTCCGCTTAGTGACCGAATGCCCTTTGGCGCGCCCACCAAAGCAGACAAAGAGCTGTTCCGACTGCCTAAACAGGGCAGAATGCTCAATGTAGACCTTCAGTGCCCTAACGGGGTAGAGTAGATTCCACTCCTGGTCCTCTTCTGAAGGAGGAAGCGCAGAGAGAGTAATCACCTGTGCTCTAAACTGAGTTGAGAGCACCTTAGGTATGTAACCATGCCTTGGTTTCAGGATGACCTTAGAATCACCAGGTCCGGACTCCATGCAATTAGGGCTCACTGAGAGTGCCTGTAAGTATCCTATACGTTTTACTGATGCTAGCGCCAGTAGCAGAGCGGTCTTTAACGTAAGAAACCGGAGGCCCACCGACTGTAGCAGCTCAAAGGGGGAACTCCTTAGGGCCTTTAAAACAGTAGGCAGGTCCCACATAGGAACAGTGAATTTGAATTTGAATTTATTAAGGGAAAGCCCCTTGAGATGCTTCATCTCATTTTCAAGGGGGACCCAATAGCACACACATAAAACAATACAAGATGACACTCAAGTAATGTACCAAAAAACAAAAACAAAAAAAAAACACCTCAAACAGACAATAAACAACAGCTCACTACCATTCACCCACCCACAGTCAACAACTATAAACAAAAGCATGTACATACAAGAAAACATACATTTTAATACAAGCATAAAAACCAAATATACAAGCACCCTGAGAAAAGAAAGAGAAAAATAATAATAAAAATATTATAAATAATAATAGTAATAATAATAATAGATATAAATAGTTTATCAAACATAATATAAAATTAATAGAAAAAATAATAATAAGACAGAAGTTGATATAACCTAAAGGCAATTCTCAACCCAAAATTAAAAACATAAATAGGTTATTTTCAAATGAGATGGTAAATTAGTCCTGAAGAGATGGAAAGATGTAATTGATCTAAGGGAAGAAGGGAGATTGTTCCAGTCAGATGTAGCTTTATATTGAAAAGACCTTCGACGGACTTCAGTGAAAATTCTAGGAACAAGAAAATGTGGATGCTGCATATGTCGAAGGGAGTAAGCAGATGAAGATGGAACCAAAAACTGTTTTAAATAAGAAGGACAATTAAAATAAATACATTTGAAGAGAAACTGAAGCCAGTGATATTGCCTTCTAGATTTAGGTTGAAGCCAATCAAGAGCTTCATACAACATACAATGATGAGTTCTATAAGGACATCTTAAAACAAACCTACATAAAGAATTATGAAGAATATTTAAAGGTTTTAAATTGGTATCAGAAGTATTTTGATAAATAATATCTGCGTAGTCAATAATAGGAAGAATTAGTTGCGAGATTAATCTTTTCCTTACTTGAAATGAAAAGCAATTAGTTGAACGATAGAGAGAACTTAGACACACATATGATTTTTTAATAATACAATCAATGTGATGCTTAAAAGACAATTCAGATCGAGTCAAAGACCAAGATATTTAAATAGGACAACTTAGATAGGAAGTGACCCATCTTCAAAACTAATATCTAAATCAAAAGAATGAGGACGATGGAATCTTTTAAAGAACACCATACTACAGGGACTTCTTTTTGTTAATAACAAGTTTGTTTTTGTAAAACCAATCCTTTAAAGAGTTAAAGTCTGACTGCAGAGAGGACTGAATAAATGAAATATCAGAATGGGAAGAATAAATAACAGTATCATCTGCATAAAGCTGAATAGAAGAGTGTAAACAAGTTTTAGGAAGGTCATTAATAAATAAACAAAAAAGCAAAGGACCAAGTGTTGATCCTTGGGGAACACCCTTATCAATAACCAGATAATCCGAGTTCGAGCCTTGAAAGGAAACATATTGTTGTCATACAGAAGATAATAATTAAAACCAAAGAAGAGAGTTTGATCAGTTTCAAAGAGTGTAACTTATCAAGCAGAAGATAATGGTCCACCATATCAAATGCTTTAGAAAGATCGATAAAAATAGCACCAGTAGGTTGACATTTATCAAAAGAAATAAACAAATCATTGGTAAATTTCATTAAAGCTGTGGTGGTGGAGAAGTTAGGTCTAAAACCTGACTGAAATGGAGACAAAATATTAAACTGATTAATATAGTTGGATATTTGATTAAAAATTAATTTCTCAAAAACCTTTGCTACAGTACAAATAATAGAAATTGGACGGTAATTGTTTAAATCAGATGGGTCACCACTTTTAAAAAGAGGAATAGTCTTAGCACATTTCCATATGGAAGGTATTGAACAGGAAGACAAAGACAAATTAAACAAATCAGTCAAAGGATACATTAAAATGTGAGAGGCAAGTTTAACAAATTTAGCTTCCAAGCCATCCGGACCGGGCGAACTATATTCTTTTAAACCACATATTACATTAAAAGTATCAGAAGGAGACATTTTACTGAAAGAAAAAGATTGATTTAAACAGCTACTGGGAAAGTGAGTGTCGGAATATTTAATAGTAGAGTGAGTACCTATTGATGTAAAATACTTATTAAATGCATACGATATCTGTAAGGGATCAGTAATATATTCGTTATTTATTATTAACTCTTTTGTAGAGGTTTTATTTTTCTTATTTAAAACGTTATTTAAATGGTTCCAAAAATGTCTGGGGTTACGAAAATCTTGAGAAAAACAATCATTGTAGTAATTAGATTTTGCGTTCCTTGTCTTAGTTTTACAAATATTCCTAAGATGTCTATAAGATTCCCAGTCCTCTGGTAATTTGGTTTTACGATATACAGTCCAAGCCTTGTCCCTTTGTTTATAAAAATGAATCAGATCTGAGTTAATCCAAGGAAGATGACTGCCTTTAACTCTTATTGTTTTCAGAGGAGCATGCTTATTGATTACATTAGTGACTTCAGTTGATGATGCTTGGAACTTTTTTTATTCTGAAGGAATTAACTCAAGCCTATTCCAATTAATGGACATTAAGTCATGAATGAAACAATCATAATTAATATTTTTGAATATTTCCAATTGTATATTTTGGAGGAAGGCGAGGAATTTTTATTTTCCAAACACAGAATATAGCAGAATGGTCACTTAAACAATCAGACATTACACCTGATTTAAGAATTCTTTCCGGATTAGTGACCAATATCCAGTCCAACAGAGATGATGAGCTATGACTAACTCTGGTAGGCTCATTAATTAACTGAGTAAGATTAATGCTACTAAATAAATGTTTATCATTAGAAAAAGCACGATCCAACCAATTACAATTAAAGTCACCCAAAATAATAAGTTCAGTGTGCCTTCGTAAAGAATTAATAGTTGACAAAATACATTTTGTAGAATCAGCAGGAGCAGATGGTGGTCTGTAAAAACAACCTATAGTTAACTGTTTGTTATCATGAAAAGAAATATGAATAAATAAACATTCAAAATTGACTGGTGGTATTAAGGGAGTTACACACACAGAATTCAAATGAGCAGCAACATATATAGCAACACCACCACCTCTAGAAGGCCTGTCAGCTCTGAATAAAGCAAAATTTTCAATTTTAATATCCTCATCCCTAATTTCATCATGTAGCCATGTTTCAGAAATAGTAACAATATGAGGTTTATAAAGAGAAACCCAGGCTCTTAAAAGATCAATTTTAGGGAGAAGACTTCTAATATTCAGATGGACAATTTTTAAGCCCTTAAATAAATCTATAATTCAAACACTAAGTTAATTAATAAATTAATAATTAAAAGTAAGTTGTAGAATCGATTAGGGTAACATAAGGGTAAGAGCTGCAAAACAACACACTTGAATACACAAATAAAAACATAAAAAGAAGACAAAAACATAGAATGATCAATACTTTGAAAAGTAAAAGAAAAAGAAAACATTTATATAAATGACCAAAAAAGGCTACTACAGGTTCAGTCTGATACAAATATAACAGAGAGGACCATGATTATTCAGATCAATAATATATGTAAATAGAAAATAAATCCCTAACTGGCATCACAGCATATATATATATATAAAAAAAAAAAGCAAAAAAACAAAAACAAAAAAAACATTCAGGATCCTATTCAGAGTCCTCCAGTCACAAAGTAGGGAGTAAATGTTCACAACAAAAAAGAAATTCAGAAATCAAAAAGAAATTCAGGATCCTACTCACAATCCCACAGAATCCCGCAGTCACGGAGTAGAGAGTAAATAATCGCGGAAAAATAGATCGGCAGCCTCGGGGCAACGAAACAGTTTGGGCTTTCCATCCAACATAACTCTTAGAGTTGCGGGAAAAAGTAAAGAATATTTGACATCAGCCGCACGAAGAGTTTTTTTAATAGTGTCAAACTGTCGCCGTTTCTTTGTAAGAGCTGCACTGTAATCCGGAAAGATGTAAACTCGTGTGCCATTGTAGACAAGCTCATTTTTCTCCCGAGCCAGACGAAGAATCCCGACTTTATCCTGAAAATTCAGAAACTTAGCCACAATTGGTCTCGGTTTGAGTTTTGGTCCGGATAGGAAAGTTGGAGAGCGGTGCGCTCTTTCGATGACTAGAGCCGTAGAAAAGTGTTCCTTACCAAACAATTGTGCAATCAGTTGATTCAAAAAGGATATCATGTCTCTACCTTCGCTCTTCTCCGGGATATTAACAAAGCGAAGATTTGATAAACGACTTCTGTTTTCAGCCTCTTCCACCTTCCCACTGAGGTAAGCATTTTCTTTTTCAAGATTTTGAACACGCTTTGTCAAATCCTCCACGTTGTCTTCGTTTGAGCTCACCCTTTGTTCAAGTTCAGAAACTTGCTCGGAGAGAGAAGAGAGGGAGCCTTGAATCATGCACAGGCCAGTTTGTAAATTATCAATTTTTGCGTCGAAATGGACAATCATATCAGATTTTATCTGTTGAATAGCATCCCAGATTGATTGAAGAGAAACTTCGGCCTTGTCCATTATGAGATGTAGACGGCATATAACGTTAAACAGAAATTTGCGCTAATCAAGTATGAAAACAGCAACGATGAATAGTCCAAACTTTAAACTCTGATAATCTAATAATAAATCAAATAAAGTATTGAATTTAAAGGCCCATTTAAGCAGAATGAAGACGAAAACCTGAGGCAAACTCGTAAGCACTCAGGCAGTAGCGGCCATCTTGAAGATGACAGTGAGGGGGCGAGGCTGTCCCTGCCCACTGACTGGCCCGCTATACGGGCATGAGAAGCTGCTATAGCCGCCACATAGACCTTGAGCGTGGATGGAGAGCGCCCCTTATCCAACAGCTCCTTTAGGAAGGACAGTATCACTGATACATCACAGCCGGATGGATCCTCGCCGTGGTCTGAACACCAGGCGGAGAACACTGACCATTTAATGGTGTAGAGGCGTCTTGTAGCCAGAGCTCTAGCCTGAGAAATGGTGTTTAGAACACACTCTGGGAGGCCTGCAGGCTCCCGTCGAGTGGCCAAATATGCAGAGCCCACAGTTCCGGTCGGGGTGCCAAATCATCCTGTTTGCCTGAGAGAGAAGATCCTGTCTCAGGGGGATGGGCCACGGGGCTGCTACAAGCAGCTGTGACAGGTCGGCCAACCAATGCTGGTTCCTCCACAGCAGGGCTACCAGGAGAACTCTGCGTTTCTGTTCTCTGATTCGCCTGATTACCTGTGGGATCAGCGCGACTGGGGGAAACGCATAGAGCAGGAGGTCAGGCCATTCGTGGGCCAATGCATCCCTGTCCTTGGAATAATAAATTGGGCAATGAGAGTTGTCTTGAGGCAAAGAGGTCTACTTCCATCTTGCCAAAGATCTCCCAAATCTTCTGAACCGTTTGCGAATGAAGCATCAACTCCTCTGAGGGGACGTTGCTTCGTGATAACATGTCTGCTCCCCGATTCAGTTTGCCCAGAACGTGCACTGCTCTCAGCGAGTGCAGACTGAGCTGAGCCCATTCCAAGAGGCGCTCCACTAGTACAAAAAGTCGCCTCAATGACAGACCCCTTGGTGGTTTATGTAGGACACCACCGTCATGCTGTCCGAGTGGACCAGGACGTGGTGTCCCCTCAGGTCTGGTAAGAAGGTTTGACAGGCCCGACATACTGCCAGCATCTCTAGGCAGTTGATGTGTAGACTGTCCTCCTCTTTTGACCAATGGCCAAACGATGGTTTTCCTTCGCACAGAGCTCTCCAACCCATGTTGGACCCATCTGTTGAGATTACCTTCCTCCTGTAGACCATTCTCAGGGGAACGCCCTGCTCCATCCATTGAACATTCGTCCAGGAGGCCAGGGCTGATACACAGGCCCGGTTCACCCTGATAAGCAGACGTCCATGATGCTATGCCTGGGATGGAACTCGTGGTTTCAGCCAGTACTGAAGGGGGCACATACGAAGTAGGCCCAACCGTAATACTTGAGACGCTGCGCCCTTAAGTCCCAGCAGTTTCTGAAACGCCTCGAGGGGGCGAGAGGCACCGACTTTGAAGGAGGCCACGAGCCGCCATAGGGCTATAGCATGCTCCGTTGTGACCGTCGCTCTCATGTGCACTGAGTCGAGCGTTGTTCCCAGGAACGAAACTCGTTGACTGGGAGACAGCGCGCTCTTGGCAGCATTTACCCTGAGTCCCAGGCACTCCAGGTGGCTGAGGAGCAAGGCCCTGTGAGATAGTGACTCCGCCTCTGACTGAGCCAGAACAAGCCAGTCGTCGAGGTAATTGAGAATGCGGATTCCCCTCTGTCTCAGAGAAGAGAGAGCCACGTCTATGCACTTTGTAAACATGCGGGGAGCCAGGGACAACCCAAAGGGAAGGGCCATGTATTGATAAGCCACTCTCTCGAAGGCAAATCTCAAGAATCGCCTATGATGGGAGGCTATCTGGATGTGAAAGTAGGCGTCCTTCAAGTCCAGAGAAAAGAACCAGTCCTCTGGGCAGATTTGCGAGAGGATCTGTTTCAGTGTAGTCATCCTGAACGGCCGTTTCATGAGGGCACGATTCAGGCGCCTTAGATCGAGGATGGGCCATAGGCCACCATCCTTTTTGAGGACGAGGAAGTAACGGCTGTAGAAGCCTGAATCGCTCTATGGCTCCTTTCACCAGCAGGTTTTTTACTACGGCGCTCAGAACGTGTGCGTTCTCACCCTGCACCAAAGTGGGGACCACCCTGCTGAAACGCGGGGGTCTCCAAGCGAATTGGAGTGAATAGCCTCTTTTTATTACCCCCAAAACCCACTCTGATATTCCGGGGATGGCTTGCCATGTCTCGGCCCGGGAAGACAGAGGTTGAATTGGTTCGAGTGCCTGGTCACTGCAAGGGGACACAGTACTCGTGAAAAGTGGAAGAGGAAAACTGCTCTCTTTTTGAAATTGTTTGTGTTTTATTTTGGTCGCTATAACAACATATTGCCGCTTGGGCGCTCGAACGGGCCCATAGTTTGCAGCAAACACATTTCCGACTACACCCGGAACTGGACGGGGTGACTACACAGCATGAGGCAAGGGACTGTTGTGTGTTTGTTTTCACTGAAACATGGCTAAACGACAACATCCCGGACTCCGCCATTCAGATGCACGGC
>JAFVLL020019606.1:0-13435 GCA_021397915.2 Tor tambroides
ATAGATTAATGAGAAAAAAAATGAATTTAAACAATTGCAGTATCAGGCTGCAACATAAAAAAAATGAAAAAATTTAAGGGGGTCTGAATACTTTCTGTACCCACTGTATGTATGTATAAAATATAAATCCACATTCGAATGCAAAAACGCTGCATTCGAATTTTAGATATGCATCAGGCAGCCTTATGTGTGGCACACAAGATGCGATGACGATGTAGGTGTCGTTGCATTTTAATGCTTTTTTTAGCCAATCCAGTTGAACCCACTGGTTGCGGCACTGCTCATTCAAAATATTGCGGAAAAAGAGAACATCAATGCGGAGAAGATGTTGTTGACCTCAAAACTGGAACCAAGCCATTCACTCATATTATCGCATTTTCTATAGAGACATCTATCACAATTGCACTCACGTCTCACACAAGAGAGCGGCATGTTTAGAAAGCCATGTAAAATTAATGTAAGTTCAACTTTTAAAAAACATGTCTCAAGACTTCATGGCAGTTTTTCTGCATCCCACTGCATCTCATGATTTTAAATGAAAAAAGTAGGCTACTCTTTGTGATTGGTTTTCGGTCCTTAGTATTAAACTATACATTCTTACATGATGGTTGTTTCTAATCGTTTAAGCAACAAAATTTAATATGTATGGTTTATAAACATTACATATTATGCATTATTATGCACGTTAATAATTATGCACGTTTTTCAAAGATAGTCTTGTTTTATTATTGCTTTGAATAAACGTGCATTAGTATACACACACACACACACACACACACACACACACACTCACACTCACACTCACACACACATATATACACACACATACTACCATTCAAAAGTTTGTAGTCAGTAATATTTTTAAATGATTTTGACAATTTTAAATGGTCTCTTACACTCACCAAGTCAGCATTTTTTTTGATCAAAAATACAGTAATATTGTGAAATATTATTAAAATGTAATGTAACATTAATAAATTTAAATCTAATTTATTCACATGTTGGCAAAGCTGAATTTTCATCAGCCATTACTCCAGTCTTAAGTGTCACATGATCCTTTAGAAATCATTGTAATATGCTGATTTGTTGGTCAAGAAACATTTCTTATCAATATTCAAAACATTTGTGCTGCTTAATATTTTTGTGGAAACAGCAATACATTTTTTTCCAGGATTCATTGGTTAATAGAAAATCAAAAACATCATTTATTTAAAATAAGAATCTTTTGTAACATTATAAATGTCTTGACTGTCATTTCTGATCAATTTAGCATGTCCTTGCTGAATAAAAGTAATTTCTTTCTTTCAAAAATTGCTGACCTCAAACTGTTGAACAGTAATGTAATTCTAAAACATATCTGGTTGAATAACTATCTGAATGAACCATTTCTCTAGAATGAATCACACTTTTCTACTTTATATAAGAGAGTTTGTTTGATTATTCCCTTATTCAAACTGTAAATTTGGATGTGCTATACAGTGTGACAGTTTGTAGTAGTTTGTGCATTTTTCCACTAACAAAAAGTATATTGATACTAGAAAAGATGGACTATTGAGAAAAGAACTGAAGTGTTGTCATGCTACTGGAAAAAAATGCAGATAAATTAGTACCACCACTGATGTGTATGTGTGTGGTCTAGAATATGTCCCCGTGTGTCGCAGGCGGGTGTTTGCAGCACCAGGAGATGTAAATTTGGCATGTAGCCGGGTGCAGGGCTGGCAGAAGAAGATGAAAGTGAAGGGTGGATGGAAAGATGCGAGAGAGAGGGGAGTTCTGTGCCTGTGGGCATGATGAAACATGAATGGTCTGAGGTAGAGGGAGGGATTTAAGGGTCGTCAGGCAGGGCTGCCTGGGCCAGGAGAGATAGTCCGGGTCCAGCGCTCTGGAGGGAGATTGATGGAAAGGCCTTCTGTCGTCCATTTCATCCCTTGTTTTTTTTCTCATCTTCTCATCAAACAGCCCCAAAGGGCATCAGCGTTGAGCTTCAGCTGTGTGAAGGTCAGGCATATACCAAGGGTCCGGCACATCTGTGCTGGAGATGCATGCATGCTCGTACAGTATGTGCGCCCCCACACACACACACACACACACACACACACACACACACACAACCGTACAGAGGTACACATTCACTCGGCCCGCAGCCTAAAGCAGGGCAGCTCAAATCCGCCTGTCAAAACAAAGCTGTCCAGCATCATCCTCTCTAAGGTCATTCTTCTGTGTGTGTGCGTTTCCTCTGAGATCTCGCTTCGAGCGGGTTTTAACATCACCGCGCTAAAGCCAGATACCCTGATGCCAAGGTTCATATCATTGACGCGTCATTAATAATTTATCCGTCTAACTGCAGGCTTGTCGCTCACGCTTCCTGTCGGCATCATCTGCTATGTAGCAGTATGTAGCAAAATATTTGTGACAGCATTTAATATATCAAGAGTGGAATGATTTTTGCGTTCTTATGCATCCATCTTTCTCGATCCCTCCCTCCCTCTCTCTCTTACACCCAGTGGATTAATTTAACGAGCTGTCGAATGCTGGTTCTTTGAGGTCCTCGTTAAGGCTGTCATGTAGAATCTCTTCTTGACTGTTGGCTGCCATGACTAATTGACTTATTCCGCAGGCCTAAGCGATGCTGAAAGCGCTCATATTTCATCTTGTCCATTCTTTATTCGTATTTTGGGAGGTGTGTGAAGTGTCAGTTAGCGATCTGAGCTGATAAGAGCGAGCGATCGCCCTCGGGGCCCCTGTGGCCGGTAGGTAAGGGCATCAGGATGTCCGTGACATCACATCTTGTGAGCTTGGATGCCGTTGCTGTGGATATCTGCATCCCGTCTCACATTGCAGTGTTCTATCTCTGAGATCTTCCTTCCTCTCTGCAAACCCCACGCGTTCACTCATTGTGTCCTCCTACGGACTGAGAGCTCTCGTTTTCTCTTTATCTTTGGGCAGAGTTCATTATCTTTTATCAAGATTAAAGGCCTTGGCTCTTTATCTTTCCATCGCTCTCCTCACACACTCACGTTTGCATTGGAAAAAGTACTCGGTTCGCTCCTGTAATGACTGCATCAATCTGAGTTTGCAGACTATGCCAATAATGCACAGGCATTAGGGGTATGTATGTGTTTGAGGTTTGACTGTCATTTCTATATGAGTACGTTCACACCGTAGTAGAATACGGTTGTCTTGTTTTAAATATGGTTCTAAATATGGTTATGGTCACACTTATATTTTCAGCACTCAATTTTGAGAGTGAGCTGGTTTGGTTCTAATGTCAAAAATACAAGAAATATGTTTTGCCCAAGTATGCGAGTGCTTGATCAACAAGACATTCCTCACTTTAAACTTTTGTACAAATATTCACAATAAGGTTAAATTTGTTAGTATTAGTACATTCATGAGGTTTATAGAATTACCAAAAAACTGATTTAGGTTAATGTTAATTTCTAAATATAAGTTAATTAACAAATGTTACAATAATTTGAAAATAGTTAAAGGGTTGCTCCGCCCCAAAATGAAAATTTTGTCATTAATCACTTACCTCCCATGTCGTTCCAAACTCGTAAAAACTTAATTCGTCTTCAGAACACAATTTAAGATAGTTTGGATGAAAACCGGGAGGCTTGTGAGTGTCCCATTGACTGCCAAACAATTAACACTGTCAAGGCCCAGAAAAGTATAAAAAAATATCGTCAGAATAGTCCAGCTGCCATCAGTGGTTCAACTGTAATGTCATGAAGCTACGAGAATACTCTTTGTACGCAAAGAAAAAAAAAAAAGACTTTATTCAACAATTCGTCTCCTCTGAGTCAGCATAGTGCCATTTTGGAGAATATCCGCTGGACGCAAACTGCGTACACTGTTCTGTGTCAGCCGGGTTTGGAACGACATGGGGGTAAGTGATTAATGACAGAATTTTCATTTTGGGGTGGAAGAACAGCAATATACAACTAAAATACACTCAATATTTATTATTATTATTATTATACTGATAATTTAAGTTGTTATAAGTCATGTTAAAAAAGAAATAAGTACATGAATGTCACATAAGATGTACATTTTAGCTTTTTTATTTTATAAACTTTACTTTCATTATATTAGTATAGGTAGGAAATATCACACATTAATAAATGCTGTATAAGTTATTTCCATTGTTGTTTCATGCTGTTGTTTTAACTAATATTAATGAGTTCAACTTAATGTTTTGCTAAAGCGTTTATAGTTGGTGTTGGTTAAGATTTGACAGCTGAGTTTTGAATCTTGTTTATTAAATAATGTTAAATTATCAATTGTTAAAGATGTTATTTCCTGGGTCGCTATCTTGATTGCCAGGGAACACATGCCAACTCTTTGGATATCACTGTAAGTATGCGCTGTAATTCACATTGGATAAAAACGTCTGCCAAATGCATTAATGTCATTTTAGACTCACACATAGCCAGCATGAATATGTCTTCCAATTTTCTTTTGTTTTTTCTGCTATCATTTCAACTCTTGTCTGTTCCTCGCACCCTGTCATTGGTTATGCTTTAAGCAGCGTTATTGACTGCTGAGTTCTTTGATTTAGTTCTGTGCTCTGGGCTTGAGCTGCCGAGTTCCCGTCTCGTCCTTCTTGCCTCATAGCAAGGGAACAAAAAGATCCTCTCAGCAAGGCCCAATCAGCATCAAACTCAATTTTCCTGGGCAAGCTGAGACAGGGCTGACCCTGCCAAGACAGAAGAGAAAGATGGAAAGAGAGAGAGAGAGAGTCCATTCTTTCTCGGCTACCCCCAAGGGCTGCTTTCTATCCGCTGAAAAGGCGAAGAATGGGAAGTCTAATGTGCCACACGTATACGCACACACATCACCTTTCTTGTGCACGGCAGAGAGCTAGTCCTGAGTCGCTGCGCTATTAGACCACTGTTGGGGTCTCGAACATAAAATCTGACAATAAGAGAGAAATATGACAGTCGGGATTGTGGGAAAATCAATAAGCGAGACCTATATGAGCTCTGTTTTCTAAGCTCGGGGCAGAGATCATTTTCTCTCATATCCTCGCTAATATATATGTATAAAGAGATCATTTCGGTGAGTTAGAAAACTTACAATCTCCTCGTGTTTTAGATCACTGTATAGCACAATAGAAAAAACAAACAAACATCCATCTTTGCTATTGTTCTGTCTGTTGCTCCTTTGGCACCTTGGATGAAAATAGCAGCGTAATACCTTCTCAGACACATCAGCGTTTATGGCCTTTCAACAAGTGAACTGTGCAGTGATTATACAAACACTGCACAATTGATGCCTTGTTTGATCAGCTCAGATCTCTTGTTTTTTCCAGCTCCCCTCTTGGCTTTTTGCACCAACCATAAGTTTCTTTTATTGTTTTATTATTATATTAGTCAGTTTTGGGACTGGTCTTGGAGAGACAGAGGGACTATGTATGACCACCTTGGTTATCGGTTGAAAATGAATGATTAAATGAATAAATAAATAAATGTTTGATATTTAATCACCGCAATGTCTATTTTTCATACAACTATATCAGCTTAACTAAATTCCAGTAACTATTTATTTATTTATTAATTAATTACATATTTTTTGCCAATTGCAGTGTTTAATTAGTCTGTATTTATAACTCATTGTGAATTCTGCTGTGGTTTGTGTGTTCCTCTGGTAATATATAGAGGATATAGATATAGTCACCAACTTTAGCAAATCAAAGGATATAGACATAGTCGCAAAAGTGCCTTTTAGCAAATCAAAGGACTGTGTATCTTTATAGTAGCTTGTCTTGGATACATAAGGAAAATGAAACCTCTTTTTTGTATTTCTCAAGTGGTTGCTAGTGAATCTTATATTAGAGATTCCTAAGATGATCACAGAAAGAGAAGGTCAGAGAAAGTCAGTTGGAGAGGTTCTGATTGGAGAGTTGCAGGAAAAATGAACTTCCTTCCTCTCGCCAGCTCATTTATCTATTGTATCCACCCACCAGACTCCATCCATCCATCGTTTTCATCCTTAGGCCTAATCCGTCTCTCCCTAGATTACCAGAGAATTGGGGTGTTGGAATCAGTGTGGAGGGACAGAGGGAACATCCATTCTGACTCCAGCGATCATATGGTAACCACTAAATTAGAGGGACGAAAATGATCTAGTACAATCTAATATTGACACTGATGTTGATATGCTTTCATCAGTATTGATTTTATATGCTAAAACAAGTATCAATCCTGCTTAAAGTCAAATGAGTTTAAAGTGATCAAGATTATTTTTGAAGTCCAGGTATAAACCAGGCCCAGCTGATAAAAAGACCATCTAAGCTAGGGTTACTATGTTCTGGGTAGTTACTAGTGGGTTGCTGTGTGTCTGATAGGATGTTCTGTGTGGTAACGTCAGATTTGTTATGCTTCTCTAAGGTTTCTTGGTGGTAACTAAGGTATTGTTAAGTGGGTACTGGGCAGTCTACTTTGATGTTTTGGGTTGCTTACTAAGCCAAGTAAAAAAGCCGATGTCTAAGTCTCTATGACTCTCTGCTCTCTAGATATGGCTCTGGTCCATCCTTCAAGTCTGTGGGATTTTTTTTTTTTTTTCACATTTTATCACCCACCAGGCAAAATTTAGGAGTCTGATTGCTTCAGAAAGTAATAGCACACCTCTCCTCAACAAGCCACGCAATTTGAGGTATCATTCATGCCCGCAGCACACGAGGGATTTAGAGCAGACCCCCAAATCTAAGTATGAGAAATAATAATAGTGATGCTTGCCTTAGCCACAAGCTCCCCATCCTAAACTGGTTTTAGCAGGATTTTCAAACAGGGAATATTTATATAAAGCATGCATTTCATTTTTAGACTTCAGCATGTTTTGGCATTAAAAAAAACCTTATATATATAATATACACAAAACTGTATAATGAGCAATTTCTTTGCTCATTTGACAGCAGAGGTGTAAAATCACGACAATGAAAGTTAGCATATCACAGCTGCACAGATTTGAGACACACTGGCTGCATTCAAATCAAGCACATGTATTCAGTGTTTTGTGCGGTTGCACTGGCCGGCTGCGGCGCTGGGATCTCTTTTGAGTCTTTTGAGCATGAGAGACACAGACACAAAGACGGAGAGAAATTTGTGTATCCCTTTAGCCAAATGTAAAAAGCTATCTCTGGTTTAAATGTAGCATGTATTGGATGTTGTAGGGAGGGTTGGCGTCACTGTTACGGTGTCTCCACTTAGACCACAAGGAGAGCCTATCAGCTTGTGCGCTGGATGTGCGAGTGTGTTCAGTGTGTGGGCTGACGGACTGATGCAGTATTCCTGTGCCTTGTAAAGGATTGCTCTCTCCCGCATGTTGACAGTAAACCTGGCAGTTCATTAATCCTGCCAAATCCCCCTCAAACTTACTGAAGTGTGGATTCTATTTCCACATTTCCCATTAGCCTCTCTTTGTGGATTAAACAGAGCCCTTTCAGAGAGAGCAGGCTAGACCCGGCCCAAAACTGGCTCGTATAATTGGGTTGTAATGGATTTCCTAGCGCTGTAGCATCCTCAATTTGGTCAGATCCATGGAACAAAAATATCTCCTCGTAGACCTCTGGTTAGTTTCACACTGTTTGCGTCTTACCAAAAACCAGAATGAGAAGGGGTACAAGTCTTAAAGGGATAGTTCAAAAATGAAAATGTTGTCAGTATTTACTCACCTTTAAGCCTTTCCAAACCTGTTTGGCATTCTCTCTTTCTCTCTTATGTGAGACAGGGCTATTATAGTTAACTAAAACTGAAACTAAAAGGAAAACCATTAAAAAAAAATCATTGCTTAAAATAAATGTTAACCAATTCATGTTATGTAGTTTTGATATATTTAATTATTGTTTATTTTTATTATAAAAAACTACTATAAATGACACAAAAATTACTGAAATAAAACTAAAAATTCTAAATATTAATGAAAAACTATAGTAGCGTCTCAATACTAAAATAACAATGGTGGTAGCAACAAACTGAATTTTATGTCATTATTCACTGAAAATCTTCCATGAGGTTCTGCCCCCAAGAAGTAGCGGATAGTGATTGGTTGATCAGTTCACAAAAACAATCTGAATAATTTGTTCATCAATTTGAAATATAATGTTTAAGCCACTTGGAGTGACTTTTACAGTACTTTGAAAATAATTTTATGGTGTTTTTGCTTCCAGTTTCCATTCATTTATTATACGCAGATAACAGGTCTCTCTCCATGCATACAATCATTAATTTTACCTTTTCAATTTAGATCCAATTTGGCTGTCCCACAGTTCCAGAGAGACGGGGAGCCCATGAAAAAAATGAATGACCTGTTTGTTATTCAAAAGTTTTAGTTTTGTTTTTCAAGAAACAAAGTCATACAGGTTTGGAATGACATGACACAGTTTTCATCAGCCAATTTCTGCATAATTTGCACCCTGCCAATAACATGCCTGCAGATTTTTTTTTCCCCCTCTTACCTTCATATTGTTCTCTTTATTTTTTCTGGTCTCTCTTGAGCACACAGGCCACAAAAATCCTGCTGTTCTCTCCTTCTCACCCGGTGTGATTTTTATTCTCCAGTTGTAAGTTTGTACAAGAGGAAGGTGACAGGGCGCTAGATGAAACATGTCAGGTGTCTCGCAGCCTTTAGGCATGGCTGTGCGTGTGTGTCGTGGGCGTGACTGCGCTTCATTGGGATTCCAGGCCTGTCTGCAGGCTAGACTCTCTTTCCGAGCATATGCCGGAACACATGTATTCACAGGAAATGTTCACACCTCTGCAACATGCTGCTAACAGCGGTGCAGAAACGCCACTTCTGTCAGGGATTAGTTTCTGAACTATTTTTTCAAGTTTCTGCCACCACATCTCTTTCTTTTCCTCCCTCTGATATATGAAGCCGTTGCTGTCTGTTGATAGATGATGAACTTCTAGGTCTGCAGCACCCCCAACCATTTCATGTCTCTGGGTGTAATGTTAGCGTAACCTCATGTCAACAGAGCTATCCAGGTTACGGTCTCATTTTAGAGTTGAGAAGTTCTCCAGGGTGTTCACTAACTCTGCTGAGTCTGGTTAACCCTTGAACTTCAGCTCATGAGTGAAGCTGGGGGTTTTCACGCAAACAGGTTTTGTGACTCAAGCACGATTACTTGATATAAGTGTATACATATACAAAGCAGGCTAAGATACTCAGATTTTGAGAAAATATTTTAAGTATTTTAATTCATTGTAATTTATCCCAATATTTTTCATCCTATAACTTTTTCTTTGTTACTTTTTGCTGGTATTTTTGGCTCTTTTAGCTTTTTGCATTTTTTTTTTTTGTCTTTTAATATTATTTTTGTAATCTGACCTTTGAATAACTTTGAACTGCATTTTATGTATATAAAATTTTATATTATTGTAATTTTAAAATACCATAAAAGCCAATTTATCTTGGTTGTTGGTAGTTGTTATTTCTTGCTTGATTAATTTGAGGTATTTCTTATTTTTATTTTTAGTACGTATTATTTACACATTGAAATACTGCATTTAATGTTGTATTTAATAATTTGAACGGTATTTTATGTATAATAATAATAATAATAATAATTATTATTATTATTATTATTGTTATATTATATATGCATGTGTGTGTATAAATATAATTGTTTAAATATTATTACAATTTCAAAATACCGTAAAAGCCAATTCATCTAGGTTGGTGGGAGTTGTTATTTCTTGCCTGATTAATTTTATATATTTCTTCTGAGTATGTATTTACATAATGAAATTCTGTATTTAATAATATTGCATTATTTATTTATTGTTTTTCCTGTGTGTGTTGTACAGTATATATTCAATAGATGTTACAGGTGGAAAAGTTTGAATTATCCACCCTGTTAACAAAGGTCTTTAATAGGCATTCAGCAGCAGCAGAGGGGGCTGCCAGTTTTTTCTTTTTCTTTTTTGATCTGAAACTGATCTGAATTTTGTGCAAATTAAAAAAAAAACTTCAACTACGTCTAAAGTAAAAAGTCTATGTGAAGCAACAAAATAGCTGCCAGCTATAATATTTATTCAGCGTTAATGCACAGCCGCGTGGAGCAAAATTTTGGACCAAAGGGATGTTATTATGGTTAGGATAGAAATGTACTATTAATATTGCGTTGTTTTATCTTTTTTCGATTGTCTATCATCTTGAGTGAATTCTGCATACATGTCCAGATGACACTGTCTTTTTAAAATCATGTCCTGTATTGCTGTTCCCTCTGGTGCCGCTAACATTGTGTGTCACTCTTGTGGGCAATATCCAGAACATCATCTTCTGATATCTCCCCAGGCTCTGATAGGTTCCTGGCCTAACGAGTCTGCCAAATACCACCTCGTTAACACTCCTGAGGGTGATGGGCCATGCCTAATAAGCTCGTAAAGTAACGAGCTGCTAAATTGTGTATGCTTGTTTGTGATCATTTCGGAGTCGGCATTAAAGAGGCCCACGTGTGTATACTGAGCGACAGAGGTGAAATTGCATTAATGGAGACCACGGGCTTGTGTGTGTGATGGGGCGTGAGATGTCAGCGTGGAGGTGTTTGCAAGGAAACAAAATATGTTGTCCTGATGAGAGCAGCGTCATTGCCAAATGTCTTTTGCTTATTGAGCGTCTGAAGAGATGCATTTCAATGCCTGCCTTCACAGAACATTTACGGATGCTTTGGTATTTATGTGTGTGTGTTAACGTCTGGACTTGCCGCATGACAGACTGTAAGTTGATCTCTTATTTGCGGTCATTACCTGCCTGAATGCTGCTCAGTCACGCTTGACTGCGCATATTGTGTCTCTGTTTGTGCATAAGTGTGTTTCTGTTGGTGTGTGTGGTTGGCTCGGTTCCTCAGAGGTCAGCGTGTTTATTAGTGTGGCTCTTTTCCTTTAGCTCAATGACCCGCCTTGGACCCCATTCGGATGGGCTTCAAATGTGTCCACATTTCTGACTCTGTCCTAATTTCCCCCTTTTTATGATCTCTCAAAGAGATCGCTGCAGTTATATTCCGCTCTACTGCACTAAGAGAGCATGCTACTCCTTTTGTTCAAGAATATCTTAACAGCCTGTTTTTAATTTTTCAGTATTATAGCAAGGCTCAGTATTGTGTGTAGCAATATCTACACTGGTACTGCTAATGAATGTCTGTTTAAAGTCTTTGTGATATCTGGGGAAATGGTGAGTAATGGGTAAATTGCTGACTGTTTATTAAGATACAGTATGCTAAAAATGTAGGAGTTTAGTCATGATGCTTTCAAAATTTGGAGCCTTCCAAGCATGGAAGTTACAAACATTCCTATTTGTAAAAGCTGGCTAGGATTCATCGTAAGTTAGCTTTTGAGTAGTGTATTTTAAAGGGGTAGTTCACCCAAAAAAGTTACAAACCTGTAAGACATTTGTTCATCTTTGGAACACAAATTATGATATTTTTGATGAAATCTGAGAGCTTTCTAACCCTGCACAGGCAGCAATGCAACTACCACATTAAAGGCCCAGATACGTAGTAAGGACATTGTTAAAATAGTACATGTGACTTGACTCAGTGGTTCAACGGTCGTGAACGTGTATTGAAGACTGACACGGAAAAGAAGAAAGTGTTGAATAAAGTTATTATTTTTGCTTTCTTTACGCACAAAAAGTATTCTCGTAGCTTCATAAAATTAAGGTTGAACCACTGATGTCATATGGACTATTTTAACAATGTCCTTACTACCTTTTTGGGCCTTGAACGTTGTAGTTGCGTTGCTGTCTCTGGAGGGTCAGAAAGCTCTCGGATTTCATCAGAAATATTCTAATTTGTGTTATGAAGATGAACAAGGGTCTTACCGGTTTGGAATGACATGAGGGTGAGTAATTAATGACAGAATTTTCATTTTTGAGTGAACCAACCCATTAAAGTATTTTAATTTATTGCAATTTTTTTTTTTTTTTTTTTTTAACCTTTTCTTTGTTACTTTTTCACTTGTATTTTTGGCTCTTGTAACCTTTTGTTACTGTTTATTTGCATTTTGTGTAATGGTTTTTATAATCTGACTTTCAAACAAGTGTGAATTGCTTTTTATGCATACTAATAACAATGACAACTATTATTATTATTAAACATTTAAAAGGTTACATTTAGGTTTAAACTGCAAATGAAGAAGCTCTTTTTATTTATCTCTGTTCAACAATTGACAATTATAGAAAATGATACATTTTTAACCACTTCTGTTGTTTAAAGTTACATCAGACACCAGAAATATTGATGTATTTATTGATATTCTCTATACAACATCAGTGTCAGACTTATCGAGATTTCAAGATCAATCCACTCATCTGTAGTTTCATCTCGTACCCTGTAACGTATATCCTCAGTTAGTGGAAAATAGTCCTGATATTCTTCCCCAGAAAGACGCTTTATATGATACGCAGAGAATGGGGTTCTCTCCATGCAAAGTCATTAATTTTGCCTTTCTGGTTTAGGATTAGATCAATTTAGATCCAATTTGGCTGTCCCTCGGTCCCAGAGAGCAGGGGGGCCCAGAGATGGTGCTAATTCACTCTTGCTGTACTCAGAGGCCTGTGCAAATGAAGTGAGAACATTATGATGAATGATCCCTCTGATGGCAGCTACATTAAAGCGGCATTAACTAGCATTCCTTCCAAACCCCCTGCAAGCAGCACAAGCTAACTGCCTGCCTTCGTCACTTATTTGTTCTCCACCATATTTTGAGACCCTGTTTTTATTAAATGGAAATGTTAGGATTCATAGAAGGTCTCTTTCTCCATCTCTGTATTCGTTCTCTCCCACCCCTTGGCCTTTTTTCCCTCTCCCTTTTTGCCCTGTGAGATTAAGAAAAGAAAAGGAGAGAGAGCTTTGAAGGATAGAAATGAGCTGCTCTTCTCTGTTGGGCTCCCTGATTGCGAACTGGTCATTACCATATGATTATTAGTGATGGACTGTTGGCCTCCCAGATATTCCATTATGAATCAGCTCTCTAGGAGCTCATTAGAGCCCTGCGTTAGGGCACCGTCAGTCAGGCCCCTTCCTACTAGGAGCTGTCTCAATCAGACCAGAGCATGAGGTTTTTAATAAGAGGCCCGAACCTCACGTAGGGACCTGAAGTCACAGGATGGATAAATAAAACGAAGTGGAAAGGTTGAATAAGTATCATGCCATCTCACAAGGTAGTATTTCTCACTAACAGGATTCAGGCCTTACACCTTTTGATTATTACTGTTTTGGATAAAATGATTTGTTCAGTTTTCATGGTTGTGGTAGAGAAAAACTATTTGTGACATTGTTGACAGAAAATAATAGTGAATTTATAAACCATAAAAGTTTGGGGTCAGTAAGTTTTTTTTTTTTGGTTGAAAAATGAATTTATCTAGTTTTATTCAGCAAGGACACATTAAATTAATCAAAAGTGACAGTAAAGACATCTACAGTGTAACAAAA
>JAFVLL020019607.1:0-45550 GCA_021397915.2 Tor tambroides
AGTGGAATCATATATGTTTTTTATGTATAATAAATTTGCAAAGATGTTAAAAACCTGTTATTAGCTTTGTCATTATGATTGTTGTGGAAAAAAAAAGTAATTTAAAGTGGTTTAATGTAAGGCTGCAACATAAAACGTAAAAAAAAATGAATACTTCTGCAAGGCACTGTACATATACTTGTTTTATAAGTTGTTAATATGGTTTTCTGTGCTGGATTAGGCAGTTCTCAGGGTCTGAGGAGGAAGCAGCGCTCTGTTCTCACAAATGATGAGCTGTTATACGACCCAGACGAGGATGATCGAGACCAGGCTTGGGTGGACGCAAAAAGAAAAGAGTAAGTGTTTGTCACTAAAAAAATGTAATTAGTAACAAATAGTTGTGACATTTACAGCTCAACTCCATTTTTTTTCTATACAGATACAGAAATCAGAGGCGGCTGCCACCATCAGCAAACAGAAGAAACAAATCACACGCTATTCCAAGCAGTGATGCTGTCCTCAACTGTCCCGCCTGTATGACCACCTTGTGCCTGGACTGTCAGAGGTACAGTCACATTCAGTTCATATTGCACTGTGAGCATCTGTGAAGATTATTTCAGAAGTCTTATTTTTTAATAAATGTCTTCTCAACCCGCAGGCATGAGAAATATCGGACGCAGTACAGGGCAATGTTCGTGATGAATTGCACAGTCAACAAAGAGGAGGTGCTGCGCTATAAAACCGCTAATAAGAGAAAGCAGAACCGGCGCAGGAAGAAGGCCCGTCAGGAGTCCACATCCACAGAGGCTGAAATTGAGTCAAGTGCAGGTCTGACTGATGCACGCTTGGCAGGAATGGATGAAGAAGAGATATATCACCCAGTCAAGTGCACAGAATGCTCCACTGAAGTGGCAGTGTATGATAAAGATGAGGTGTATCATTTCTTCAACATCCTAGCAAGTCATTGTTAAGGACAATTACTGGACTTATAAATCCAAACCACACATTTTGGTTGGTTTGATGATATGCATCACCAGGCAACTTTACTGTAAAGTATGTATAGAGAGATTTAATAGTTTTTGGGGGGAAAGGAATATGGCTAGACATGTAATTTTATTTATGGGTTTTTATATTTGATTGATATTCTGTTGTAAAATGTAAACACTTTCATGTGATCCACTTCATGTAAATTACATTTCATATTTGCATAAAAGTTGATCTGTTGCCTCTCAGATATGTTCTTCCCTTTTATTAAAATTGTATTTTTGTACACAGTCGACGGCATGGAATTGATTCAAATTAAAAGTGACATGAACAGGTTTTAAGCTTGCTGGGAAAGGGTTTAGCTAAGCACTTGATACGCTCTCAGTGGGAACAGTGTCATGAATGAATGTTTTCATTTTGACTTCATAAAAGATTAAATTAAACTCTATTAAATATGATGGCCTCTTTGTGAAGTATGCCGATATTACAAGTTGTACTTGTTTACGAATGCATGCTGTTTTTATTTATTTTTTGACGGGACTTTTATTTTGGTACGTTGTAATATCCCTCCGTTTCTTTTCCAGCGCATGATTTTATTTTGTTATGATCTACACCGGAAGGGAGCTGTGGGACCAACACGAGCCGACTGAAAATATGGCGTTAGGAGATGCCTGGAAACAATTATCTTGGTTTTATTACCAATATTTGCTCGTAACAGCTCTGTATATGTTGGAGCCCTGGGAGAGAACTATCTTCAGTATCCTTTTTTCCTAAAATACAGAGATTTATGTGTAAGAAACAACAGTGGGAAGAGTTCTTACCTCCACATAAGGTATCAGGTTGTTTCCTTACTATTCAGGTGTGTCGTATCGTACGATTAACTAGTTATTGTTATAATATACTAAAATTATGTCTTTACCTTAACGAATTCATGTATTTTCGACCAGCGTTGACTGTAGAAGTCTGGTGTGCTGATCGTAACGTAAATCTCTTAACTACATCTGATTATGCAACAGCTGATTCGTAATAGTTGCAATTTAAAGTTATATTTGTATGAGTAATTATATGTACATTCTGAAGAATTTAATTTAACGTGCTTCTTGAGGGTGTGACGTTTAACAACATTTGAATAATTGACAACATTTCAGGTCTCTTCTTGGAAAACGATTGTGGGAACGTGATCTTAAAGTTCACTGTTAGCAGTTTCACTTGCTTCATTCACCTTTTCTGTGATGAGAAATGTGTTTTACTGTGGTCACCTGAGTAATGTCAGCCGACTTTTTTTTGTTTGTACATTGGCAATCTTTCTAACCTTAATATATTTGTTTTTCTTTCTTCTGATAAAATATAAAATTCAATTAAATGTTTTTATTTGAAACTTTTAAATATTTCATGTTTAACATACAGCGTTTGTAACAATAATTATTTTTGTTAGTAGTCTGCTGGTAAAATTACTTTAAATTACATTTACACACAGTCAGAATTTTGCTGTATTTTTTTATTTGGAGCGGGCAAATGTTTAACACACAGTATTTATAACAGTAATATATCTATTTTTATTACTTTTTTAATTTTACTGTTGATAAAATGTATAAATTCTATTTATTAGGAGAGTTTTACTGTTTTTTTTTGTTGTTGTTTTTTTTGTTTTAAACATACAGTACTAAAAAAGTACTGCACTGAAAAGTTTGGACACACTTAGCTAAATTTTGTTTCTCATTAAGATTATATTTTAAATGCTTCATGTTTTATAGACAAATATAATATTACTGTGTTTTATTTTAGAAAGGCCAAAAGCTCATAATATGAAAAAGCAGGCAACATTTCAGTGCTCCATTTTAAAGCAATACTCCAACTTTAAAATTAATTGTGCTAAATTCCAAAACTATTCACTAGATGTCAGTCATGGTTTTCTTTCAGTGTTATTCAGGTATCAATGAGATACTGTTATAGTTTTTATTAATATTCTAAATTGTTTTATTTTTATATTTTCTGTTTTTATTTTCATTTTAAAGTTTTTGTAATTTTGTGTTTTTACATGTGTATATATTTTTATTCATTTTTATTTCAATTTTAGTACATCACGTTAAACTAAATAAAGTTGCTTTTTTACACATTTTATTTCAAGTTCAAAAAAAAGTTTATTTATTATTTTTTTATGGCTTTAGTATACTATATTAACCCCGTTTCCTTCTGTAAAATAATTTCCTTAATAAGACGGTCAGATTCTCTCCTGATCACAGTGGCAGCGATGGCTGTCTACACTGGTTATGTGTTCATGCCTCAGCACATAATGGCCATATTACACTATTTTGAAGTGGTCCAGTGACGTCATCAGCCGGGATCATCGGGATGCTCGCAACCTTCACCTGGTGGCCGGAAAAACGAACTGCTCTTGAACTGTTCAACACGATGTCTGATGTGATTTACTTCAAACGAGGACGCTTGTGTGTATTGAAGGAGGCCAACGTTGAGGAGTGTGATAAAGGCCTGTCTAATTGTGTGATTATGTGTGAAGAGCACAGTCTACAACTGCAAAAGCACACATTGCCCTTGCTAGAAATTTATCTTTTTATATATATATATATATATATATATAGTATGATTTTATTTATTTTTTTTAAATAATGCTTCTTGTTTCGTTTCATGACAGTGGTTTATTCAGATGATAAATATTTTTTGATATAAATGTGTTTATTTAATTGTATACATATTTGTAAAGTTTTATAGAGATTTATTTTGGCTGACCTGAAATCATTTGGTTTGCCATAGCGGACCGATGAATTATTGATACTGTTTTTGTCACCACCGGAAATCTATTTTTATCAGACCCTTGTGAGTCATGCAGTAAATAATTACCTGCGCTGTTGTGTGATGTCAATGTTGATACTTCAGAACTGGTTGCTCAGGTCATAAACCGGGGGGAAAAAATGCTTGCTTAAACTCTTTCTTTAATCGACTTGACCTTTGGTGTTTGATATGACTTTGAGGCATTTATTCAGCAAATGCTCAGTAAAGTTCTGTTTCTGCCTGAGAAAAAGTGTCTAGTTTTCTTTGTGAGAAATTTGAAGTAAACATATTTTGACATTTTTAATTGGGATGGATTTTTCTTATCTAAAGTTTTGATCCAGTTTGTATGTAAATTTGTATTTATTTTATCAGTAGGTAAACATTAAAATGAGTAACAGATGCTATTATATTGCCATTAGTTGTGAAATACACCACTAGTTATGAAATAAAATGTATGCCTGTATCTTGAAAATATATAATGAACGCATTTGTTTGTGTTATCTAAATTATCAGCTGATCAACATAGTTTTGTAATAAACATTTAATCCATTTCAAATGATAATCTATGTCCTCTTTGTGCTTTATAAAGAAAAGAACTGTAATTCTGTGAAATATTATTGCAATTTAAAATATCAGTTTTCTATTTTTAGTATACTTTAAAATATAATTTATTCCTGTGAAACAAAGCTACACATGTATATATGTGTGTATATATATGTGTGTATATATACATATAAATAAATGACAAAAACAACAAAATTACTGTAACGTCAAAGTGTAAAATCAAAACAGAAATATAAAAATTAAAACCAATCTAAAATATTAATACTACAATAACACCGAAAGGAAACCATATGAAGTGTTACAGGGCAATTTTAACACTAAATTATTAATATAATTAATATATTAAATAGTAATAGAAAATAAGTATCAATGTAATTTTTTTTCAATGATTACTGGCACATATAAAAATTTCTTATACCAAAAGATGGTTGTTAAATTTGTAACATTTGTAAAAAAAAAAGTCCTGTTCTTTTCCACTTGCTATAAATATTCAAAATATATTTGTTATGAGCTGGGACAACATAAGCGGATGTGATTACAGATTATATGTGCATGACTATGAGTCTCGGCACGTATACAAACCACGTTTCAATAGGAAGATAATATTTATCAGTTGTTTACAGTGGTTATCTGGGTTAGCAAAACATGTAGTTAACCTACAATACACATTATAGTATGTTTCTGTGAAACACTTTGTTTTCTTCACCAAGTTGATCTATAAATATTGATTTTTGCCAAACAGGTGGAACTGAAGATATGGATGAATCCGTTTAGTTATAGTCAGCTTTGACACAGCAACCAACCATATCATGTCCAGCTCTCAGATTCATATCATTGGCATGAGCTCAAAATGAAAATAGCAGCTGGTTACAGTTTAAACTACAGGATGAGGGTGTTCTCACGTACGCCATCGCGGGTCGCCTAGAGTTTGCACTCTAGATGTACAGCAATGTCCTGCCAGAGTTGCAATTCTAAGAAGAAGCTCTGTTGGGCAAGGCAGCGTTTCAGCTGTTTAGCTGTTGGTACATACACAGCCAGTTCAGCTTATATGGCACTTTCAACACTTAAAGGAATAGTTCACCCAAAAATGAACATTTATTCACCTTCAGGCCATCCAAGATTTGGAGAAATTTAGTATCACTTGCTCATCAATGGATCCTCTGCAGTGAATGGGTACCGTCAGAATGAGAGTCCAAATAGCTGATAAAAACATCACAATATTCCACAAGTAATCCACACCACTCCCTCCAGTACATCAATTAACATCTTGTGAAGTGAAAAGCTGTGTGTTTTTAAGAAACAAATCCACCATTCAAATGTTTTTATCTTTAAACCATTGCTTCTGTCTAAAATAGTCCACAGTACATAATATTACTTCCTCCAGTGAAAAAAGAATCTTGTCTGAATCCGGAGAGAAATATGCACAGATCACAAGCGAAAACAGTTTAAAACTTTTCTAAAATAAATATGTTGGTGGATTTTGATTTGATAGCGACAGGTTTAAAGTTAAAATGCCTTGATAAATTTATCACAAAAACGCAGCTTTCCAAGGGATGTAATGCAAAATTTCTCCAAATCTGTTCTGATGAAGAAACAAACTCATCTACATCTTGGATGGCATGAGAGTACATATTCAGCACATTTTCATTTTTCGGTGAACTATTCCTTTAAAGATAAACACAAATCAAGAAAGACACTGTTAGCTGGACCCAAACAGCAGTCAGGTGCAGGCTTGACATGAATTATCTTAAATACGAAACAGTTGTAAAAGCATTTCCTACACATATATTGATTGTTCCTAACTTACCCATGGGAAATCTGAGTTGAACTGATGGAAACAGTAATTTACATCACAACATCATATCATATTCCATTGTGCAACATGTGGGTTCCCTCTGACCTTTCTCTCTGCAGAAATCAAAGCCAACAGATAGTTGTCATTTGGGTCAGTCCAAACGTCACGTCTGTGATATGGCTTTAATTATTTCCGTGCTATTTTTAGCAAATCATCGTGCATTCTGTGGTGTTTCAAGCCATTTCAGAGCCACATCAGATTTAACCCCTTGTGCACTGCACAGTGAGATCTAGAGAAAAGGAATCATTACCATATTAGGAAGTGCAAATAGACAAGTTAACATACAAAAATGATTAAACACAGTTGAGATTTGATGATAAACTAACTCTGACTCACTGGGGTATGTGTATTTGAAGATGAATGACTGGCAAAGCTTCTGGGAATTTTTTTTATTTTTTCCAAATTTTCTGGAAATGTATTATTATTATTACTTTTAATATAAATGAACTTTGAAGAAAAAGGTCAGATTTTCTTAATATTCGAATATTTACTTATAATAATAAATTAATAAATAATATTTAAATTATTGAAACAGCATTTTAATGGCTCAGTGACACTTATGCATTACATGAATGACTATTGAAACATGACTATTAGTTATTAGAATTAACAAGAAAAATTAGATTTTTTTTATTTAAATATGGATATGTATTTCTTTTGTTTTGAAACTTAAGTTATGATAAAACTTTTCTTAATAATGGAATCTTTATTATTATTATTATTATTATTATTTAACAGCAACAACAGCAACATAAATAAATTATTATTGTGACAGCATTTTTAATAGCTCAGTGACACATGAGTGTTATTGTTATTGACATTCACATTTATGCTTTTCCCTCCAGGACATATAAGATGTAATTATCTTTCATCAGTGAACATCTTTTCTGGAAATCTATTTTAGGATTTTTTTTTTTAAAGTTAATATTTAAAACACAGTCAAGTCATGATTAAAATAAAGAAGAAATATTTAAGATTCTACACTATTTCCAGGTCAAAAACAAAACAAAAAACAAAGACAAATTAGTTTCACTGATTATGTGAAATTTGTAAATATGGTCAGATTTCAATAAATTATTATTTATGAATTATTATTATTATTATAGCAGCATTTTTAATGGCTCAATGACACACACTGACACTTGAGCATCAAATAAATGACTAATGCATCATGACACTGTTCTTGACATTGACATTCATGCTTTTCTCTGAGAAGTAATTATTCTTCGTCAGTGCAAATCTTTTCTGTCCAGGCTTGTGTAAGCTCTAAATTAGGCTTTGACACATGTGATGGTGTTCACGTACTCAGACTCTCCCCTTTCATCTGACATCAAGTGCGCGCACGGCACTTCTGCTGCGCTCGACTCGATGGCAGAATATCAAGGAAATCAGGCTGCTGAACAGACCTCTGAAGACCAAACCATCACAAATGACCCGCACAGGTGTCCAGATGAAACTAGTGGACGCATGGAGCTGCCCAGAGAGCTCAGGAAGCCCCGCAGTAACCGGGCAAAATCTAAAGAACACAAACGACTAAACACACACAAACTAGTCTTGCAATACATAGTCCCGTGCATGAACTCCTACGGTTTGTGTATAGTTGATAATTTTCTAGGGGACAGAATCGGAGAGCGCGTTGTTCAGGAGGTGAAGCGCATTCATCAGAGTGGCAACATGCAGGATGGACAGTTAGTGAGCCAAAAACTAAACAAAAGCATAGCTATTCGAGGGGACAAGATTGCATGGGTCGATGGCACCGAAAGTGGCTGCCAAAACATTGGCTATCTGCTGACCCGAATGGACAAGCTCATCACGTGCGCAGACGGCAAACTGGACAAGTTCAAAATCAGAGGAAGACATAAGGTGAGTATCGCTCATGCAGTTTACCTCATTGACTTGCTCCTAAAGTTTCCTAAGCATCCTAACATCTGTACATACTTTGGAAATAGGCCTAAAATGCACGCCTTAATTTGCAGCACAAGCGATTCGTCCTAAAAAGATTGTTGCAGTGCAAAGTTTCCAAGTTCATCACAAGAGACGCACGTGTAACCTGTTGAGAATACATCAGAATTTAGTTGCATTCCTTTTTATTTTGTAAAGTCTTTAAAAATGCAGTAAGAGCTGTGTTTTTACACTTCTTGAAAAGGCCCCTTCACATTCGAGGGATTTGTGAGCGTACATGCGGCTCTTCGGCTTCTCAATGGCGGTCGGGCATGACCATAAAATGAGATCATAAGCATTACAACGTCACGTAGCCTACTCTAATTAAAAGACATGGTCATTGACATAAAAGCGTTGGTGATCTCATTTACATTATTTTCATATTTTTCCTTCATCATGAATTGTTTGGCATGTAAAGCATGCGTGAGAGCAGTCTCGCGTCTCTTGCTGTGGTCTGACCCTGCTGGGCATTACGGACTGTAAATCGGCACAGCTGGGTTGAACTCATAGAAATACTACACGACCGTAGAATGGCATGAATGCAGGAATTTGGTGTCTTAAATGGGCGGGGATTACCGACCTGGAGGATGTCACGTATGATGGAGAGGACCAAAAATGCGAAAAATGCAAAGTAAACACATAAATAAATTAAGATTATATGCGTCATATGTATTTTATTTTTTCAGTTTCAAGTTTAAATTCTGTCTTTAGACTTTTTTTTTCAATTTGTTTCCAGTAATCATGTATTAAATATAAAAATATATAAATATTTTAGTTAAAATATAGGCCTACTTAAATATTTTTATTGATTTACATTTACGTTTTTAAAAAGCGACTTACAATAGACGAACATGAGCATGACGAAATGTTTTTATTTTTCTATATTGTTTCTATTTTATTTTGTAATTACATTTTTTTATTTAGCTATTTACATTTACATTTAAAAAAGTGACTTATAATAGACGAACATTAGTCATTCGTCACAGAACCAAACAATATTTGTTCTATATGGTTTTTATTTGTTTATATATTGTTTCTATTTTATTTTTAATTACATTTTTTATTTAGGCTATTTACATTTACATTTTAAAAAAGTGACTTACAATAGACGAACATTAGTAATTCAGGGCCAAACAATATTTGTTTCTATGTTTGTATTTGTTTCTATGTTGTTTCTATTTTATTTTTTATTTAAAATGTTTTTATGTATTTACATTTTTAATAAAGCAACTTACAATAGACGAATATAATACTAAATTATTATATTAAATATTATACAGTATTTGTTTCTATTTTATTTTTTAATTCAAATGTATTTTTATTTACGTTTTTTTTTTGTTCGCAAACATTTATTCATGTATCTCCATTATAACAATGAGGGTTGTCACTTTACCCTTATTGATTTCAATCATCAAAGAATGCGTAATTTTAACACCTCACCATCTATTTCCATTTCAGTGGATAAAGTGTGTCAGTGTCACTATTCATATGTAAATGATTTTCAGAACACTGCTGAAGTAGCACGTAGGCGGCGATATCACGTGACACCGGTTCTTTTTCTCAGCGTTGTTGGGGAATTCTCAATCATGGTCGTTTGTGATGATTAAATGATGATTGCGTTATTTCATAGCCATTTCAGAGGACAATTGCCATTTGTATGTAAGATTCCAATCTGAGAAAGTATCGTTTTTAAAAACAATATACTTTAAAGTATAAAAGTGTCTCCAGTAAGACACAAAATATCCTTTGATTTGAACGCGACTGAATGGAGGATTCGGATTTCTGAGCCGCCAAGCGCCCCCTATAGGAAGATAACATTTGAGTCACAGGAAACATGTATTGTCCAGCCCTCAGATGTTGAACTTAAACGCACTGAATGGGGTTTTCATATGAACATCCGCCCACTGAAGCGCGACACACATTCTGCACGTTCCACATGAGGCGCAGGTGCGCTGGGCTCTGATCCTCTTGCGCTCATGGACTCTCACACAGAGCGATTATAAAGCCCACCTACTGCATGTGCCATTCTTTATCCGTCTCTTGAGGGACAAGTCCGTAGCATTAGATATCACTTGGAAAAACTTGAATTTGAATACAACAAGCTCAAGGCAAAATGCCATTTCTTCAGCACGCACTGGACTCGCAGTTGGAGCGTTTGGCTTCAGAGCAAGTGGTTCCGGCTCTGCTGGACCAAGGCTTCTTTTACGTGGATCATTTTCTGGGGGACATCGCGGGCCACATGGTTCTGGGTCAGGTCAAACGCATGCATTACTGTGGGCTTCTCAACGACGGGCAGCTGGCCAGACGAAGCAATGGAGTTTGCAAGAGAAGCATCAGAGGAGATAAAATAACATGGGTTAACGGGACCGAGAGGGGCACGGAGGCTGTCAATTTCTTATTAACACTCATAGACAAATTCATTTCCCTGTGTGTGGGTCGACTGGGCAAAAGTATTCGCGCAAGGTCAAAGGTAAGCTTTGCTGCATTTCCAAGTGTTTAAAAACTAGAATGTGTCAGCCGAAAAACTTTCCTTTGTATTTGAATTACGTAATTAATTGCTTAAACGTTTTATAGTAACTTTAATTAATAACATTAACAACTTGATTCTCATCAGATCATAAATGTATTTTCAGGTAGAAGTGTTGTGAAACTTTGATTCATATCGTCGTATCTTGTGGCATTTCTTACTAAATGCGCGTCATCATCATTAATGCTGAAAACATGCGTGTAGTTTTGCACGCCCCCAGCGCACTTTCAAGCTTAAAAACTAATGATTGGGAATACTTTTCTTAATAACATTGTTAAATTATGGGAAATCAGACA
This sequence comes from Tor tambroides, assembly GCA_021397915.2. Lineage (NCBI taxonomy): Eukaryota > Metazoa > Chordata > Actinopteri > Cypriniformes > Cyprinidae > Tor > Tor tambroides. The sequence continues at coordinate 10,937 of JAFVLL020019607.1, forward strand.
TGTAATTTAACTTTGATTAATGTATTTTCATGTTTATTAATATTTTATGTGTATGAGTTTTATAGTCTACTCGCTGGTAAACCTTTATAATATCTTTCCTTATGAGTAAATTAGTCATTACTGAATGTACAGATCACAAGTTAATAGTTAAAATAGTTAAATAGTTAAAAATTGTCATTAAACTTTGATTTGTATATTCATAAACAAGCAGCCTTTTACTTATGAAAATATAGGCTATGTGAACTACATATATGTGAATACACACACACACACACACACACACACACACACACACACACACAGAGTACCATTCCAAGGTTTGGGGTAATTTAAGATTCTTTTTTTTAAATGTTTTTGAAAAACAACAACAACAAAACAATTTAAATTAACTGTTTTTTATTTTAATATATATTTAAAATTTGATTTATTACTGTGATGCAAAGCTGAATTTTCTGCAGTCTTCAGTGTCACATAATCCTTCAGAAATCAGTCTAATATGCTGATTTGCTGCTCAAGAAACATTATGATCAATGCTCTTTTTTTTGGGAAAACCATATATTTTTTTTCAAGATTCTTTTAAAAGTTTAAAAGAACAGCATTTACTTGAAATAGAATATTTTTTTGTAATATTATATGTCTTTACTGTCACTTTAAATCAATTTAAAGGATTCTTGCTAAATAAAATGATAAAGATCTTAAAAAAAAAAAAAATCTTACTGACCCAAAAGTTTTAAAAGAAAGTGTATACACAAGTATACATGATGAACATTACAACTAGTTAATTATTTGTGACCCTGGACCACAAAACCAGTTATAAGTGTCAATTTTTCTAAACTGAGATTTAAACATCAACTGAAAGCTGAATAAATAAGCTTTCCATTGATATATGGTTTGTTAGGACAGAATTTGGCCGATATACACATATTTGAAAATCTGGAATCTGAGGGAGCAAAAAATCAAAATACTGAGAAAGTTGTCCAAATGCATATTACTAATGGAAAATTAAGTTTTTATATAATTATTGTAGGAAATTAAATTTACTAAATATCTTGATGGAACATGATCTTTACTTAATATCCTAATGATTTTTGGCATAAAAGAAAAATGGATAATTTTGACCCATACAATGTATTTTTGGCTATTGCTGCAAAGATACATGTGCTACTTAAGACTGGTTTTGTGCTCCAGGGTCACATTTGTTTTGAATTATTTCAGAGTAGTTTGTTTGTTCATGTGGGTAAATACAGGTTCTCACTCAATTAAGCATTAGTTTCAGTCTTTGTTTTGAGCAGTTACAGCAGAGTGCTTTGGCACACACTGTCTTTACTGTGCCTGATGATGAATGGCAGAGATAGGCTTTCAGTTTCTGCTGTTGTGAACAGTACGTGACTCCTCTCACTGTGCTGCTGTACTCCGGGTTACAGGAGGCCCCGAGAGAAGCAACAGGATGTTAAACAGCCACTTTTACCAAAGTCAGCTGCAGACACAAGAGTTTTACTTACTTTAAAGTGTCCTTCTGAAAGAAACTGGCTATTTTCTATTTTTGCTTAACCTTATTTTGTAGTCTGCTGACTGAAAGTATTAAATGGATCATTTACACATATATATTTAACAGTCACTTTTATCCAAAACTGCTTATGAATGAGGAATACAAGCGATTTAACATAAAGAGGCAATAGCACAAGAAGTGCTGGCAATACAAAGTTTCGAACATTGTCCAGAAGATAAAAATAAGAGAAAGAAAAATAAGTGTTTTTTTGTTTTAAATTTAGTTTTAAACTAATTGTTTTTAATAAGTCAACATGATAAGTTTTCACGAAATAGATGAGTTTTTAGTTGTTTTATAAACATTTTCAGGGGTTCGCACAGCCAAATCTAAGCAAATACATTGAATATTCTTTGCTGCCCTAAAAATTGTTTTGGCTGTCATCTGTTCCAAAACCTTACGGACGTCATAATATAATCCCTAATAACAAAAGACAGCCTTGATAGTAAAAATAATGAAAAAAAGCACTTCAGAATAAAATGCATTTAACGGGGGTTTAATAACTTAATTATTTTAGTCCAGTTATTCTTCTTTAGTAAGCGGATAAAGAGTATTAAAATTTCATAACTCAGTGTTTTGGTTTCGTATTGACTGCGCATGTGGGCGTAAATGGTTAAGTGTGCTGAATCAGAGCTCTGGATTGTGTACACTAGTTGGCAATCGCAGCTGAAGTCTGAAGTGTGGGGCTGTAGACTCACGCTCAACACGTAGCACTGTCATTAAACCCTCAGCGCACTGGCTGCTGGCCAAGCTCGCTCTCTTTAGCCACGCATGTACACATACACACACACACATCCTCCTGCTCTCTGTGCGGCTGCCTGTTTACATTGCGCTATGACGGCAAACTTGCGTATGCGTATGCACTCTTATTGTGGCAACGTGATCATGATAAAGACTTGTCTGCAGAAATGCAAACATGGGCACTGGTGACTGTTACCCCCATTGTGTGTGTATATGTGAGGGTTAGGAGGAGTTAAACGGGATCCGCTGAGGGGAGAAATATAGTGCTTTTGTTTTGAACATTATAATAGTATATAGTAATTGTAAATCTGAGATTTTGCATTAATAATCATTCTAAGATGGAGCTGATGCTTTACTATACAAGAATAATTCACCCAAAAATGAAAACTTGCTGAAAGTGTACTCGCCCTCTGGCTATCCAAGATGTAGATGAGTTTGTTTCTTCATCTGATTTGGAGAAATTAAGCATTACATAACTTCCTCAGCAGTGGATCCTCTGCAGTGAATGGGTGCCGTCAGAATGAGAGTCCAAACAGCTGATAAAAACGTCACAATACTCTACTCCAGTATATCAAGTAATGTCTTGTGAAGTAAAAAGCTGCTTGTTTGAAAGAAACAAATCCATCTTTAAGGCGTTTTACATTTGAACTGTCACTTGTGGCCAAAATACAAATCCACAATCCATACTTCCTCCAGTGAACTATTACTTTAATATATATGTTATAAATATATTAATGCATCAGCTTTTGATAATTTACCATTTAAGTTCATTTTTGAAATATTCTTGTAGTCAAACAAATGTGGATCATGTTCAGGTGAAAAAAAAATTGATTAGTTTAATTTGTTTTTCTTTCAAAATGAACTTCTTTTTTTTTGGTACCAAATTCCAAATCAGCTTTTCGGATTGTATTTTTGTTTTATATATTATGTTTATAACTGTTTAATATTGTGACACAAACATCTGAATTAAAATGTTTTGTCACTAAAACAAATAGATTAGATTAGAAATATATTCATGTTATGATAGTAAAGCGGGTAAAGATGCAAATGTGAGAAGAATGTCCATATAGAAAATTCAATTTGTTATAACATTTAAAAAATGACTCTTTTAAGCACCATCTCTTGTTGTATTGTCTGGTAGAACACTTTTTTGTAACTTTTGTAAACTTTACAAACTTAATTCTTGTTACTTGTTTAAAAGGAGAAATGCCTTTAGAATTTTCTCTTGTCAGTAAGTTGTAGCAAGACTTAGAGTATAACCTTATAAATATGAATTTTTTTTTAATGGCAATTGTTAATCATTAGCATGTTTACCTAGAAATAGCTTTTCTGGGATAAGTTGTAATGTGAAATAGCTATCAAGCTTAGTTTCTCGTGTTTTTCAGGCAATGGTGGCTTGTTATCCAGGAAATGGAGCAGGATATGTGAAACATGTAGATAACCCTAATGCAGACGGCCGCTGCGTCACCTGTATTTACTATCTGAATAAAAACTGGAATGCAAAGGTAAACTTTTCACTAGTTCATTTCAAATGTCATTTCCAAAATATTTATTGCACAGTGTTAATTAATCAAATGTCACTGTATGTTTTTAGGAGCATGGCGGATTGCTAAGGATCTTTCCTGAAGGAAAATCTTACGTAGCCGACATCGAGCCTTTGTTTGATCGACTTCTACTTTTCTGGTCAGATCGCAGGAACCCTCATGAAGTTCAACCGTCGTATGCTACGAGGTTAGTATCGGCGTTCATGTTACAGAGCTATATGTCAATATGATTTTGTGGCATCGTTCTAAAGTGTCTGTTTTGTGTCACAGGTATGCAATCACTGTGTGGTACTTTGATTCAGAGGAAAGAGCAGAAGCAAAAAGAAAATTCAGAGATCTGACAGGTTGGTTCAGCCAAAATCATCAGTATCAGTGTATTTTTTTTTGAAGTTTAATTCTAAATATCTAATTGTTTATACCTTTTATATTTCAGCAAACTCACAGGAGGGTTCATCATCTTAACAGAAATACACTGGCCTGTCTCCTCTGAGAGGATTTCTTTCGTCTATTGTCTTATTTCCTTGCTTTTTTCTATTTTTACATTGCTTATTGCACTAAAGGTACCTCTCCCCCTACTTTGTATTTGTGATTTAGTATGTTTGAATCCGGTCTTTAAAATAAGTGGAGTCGTTTGAATAACCCGCTGCTAATGTAAAGACAATTCTGTGAAAAATGTGAGACTGTCTGAGAAATTTTAAGACTGATTAATGCATTATTAGATGTTTATTGTAATAAAATTCTTCTTTTAAAAAACTTTTCAGAGCTATATTGTCTAGATGTGTAAAAAGAAAATAAACAAAGAAATAGATAAGAGATTATATATATATATATATATATATATATATATAAATAACACTAGTTATTGTTTATTTCAGAAATATGTCACCAAGCATTATAAATATGTTCTTTTCATGTGTGTCCCTTTTTGTTATATGATATTATTTGCTGTTTTGTATGTTTTGGCACATATTTGAACGTTATTTGTGCAATTACTGACTTCAATAGAAAGGAAATTTTAAACTTGTCATTGGACTTGAAGTTGTGTATATATAGATGCTTTATTATTTTTGAACGACAGTTTGATGTTGAATGAGACTTTTTCAAATAGAGATGTTTATAAAAGTCATTCTGTACTGTTTTCACAAACTTTTAAAAAGCACTTGGTCAGATGATGTTGCTTTATTTGTCCAGTCCCAGCGTGTGTTAGTGTTTAATGAGAGAATTGAATCAGCTTGCATGCAGGTCAGCAATGCTGCTCAACCACACCCTCGGATCAATATTATTTGACGGTTGTTTCATAACATTTTTAGCTTTATAAATGTTTCTTTTACAAAAGTTGTTCTGGAAAAAAAAAAAAATCTCGAAATGTGTGAACAGGTTGGTTCATGTACACAAATTGAGATTTACTATTTGAAATGGCCAAATTAAACAATATGTGGAAATGTTTTCAATTGTCTAATTGTTTATATTACATTATGTTTCAGTAATAAAGTTTTTCCTTTGGCCATAATTTACCACTAGGTGTCACTGTGTCCTCATTGTGCTGCATTATTTAGCGCAGATGTGTACAATTTGACTTTCTAGAAAGATATTTACCATTCCATTTTTATTTAGCACGTAAACGCATACATATAAAATAACTAAATACACATTTTTCCTTTTTAGGTATAAAATGTTTACAGTTTTATTGTTCTGTCATGATTGGCTACCTTTACCTCGAGCATAACAGGCGGTGACGTATAAAGCTCCGCCTTTTTCCACAGTTGGTGCCGAAACATAGTTAATTAGCAAAACATCACTCACAAAAGTGATTTAGCGACAACACTTTAAGTAAAACTGTCCTGCATTACTGTGAACTTTGTGGAAAAACGAAGGAACATGTCACTAAGAGAAGGTAGGAGCAATAGTCGTTCATATTTCCACCGTAGTTTAACTGTGGTGTAATTACCACATGAAACTATAGCATTAACCTCATTAACAATGGTTAGATAACTGCAAACGTGATTTATATAAAACCAACAGTTATCTTTATGAAAACAGTATGTCAAACTCACTTATAAACTATAACTCCGACTGCAGCTGGATTTCCCACTAGAAAACCGCATGTAAAACTCTGAAATCCTCATAAAGTGTGCCTGAGTATGCAGTATATAAGTGGTAAAGTAATATAAAATATGAAATGTATTCAATAAAGTGAACATTATCCTGCCACACTTGCATTTAGTTGTTAGATGAATAAAAAAAAGTGATCACGTCTTTGAAAATCTGAGACTTACGAGAGATCCTGGTTTTCACAAGAGGTTTCAGCTCCTCATCTCAGAAGTATACAGAAGATCCCTGTTGAAACAGAAGAGCTCTACAGACGTTATTACTGACTGTAACCACTAGATGTCACTCTTGCTACACTGTGGATTTCACAACTGAAAAGCTGTCGCGGTTAAAAATCTTCCTCAAAAACATAAATCAAGTAGGCTCATATCTAATATCTAATATGTAAAGTAATCTTATACGAAAACCTGTGCCTCTCTGTCTGTCAATCTATCTATCCTATTCGTGCCTGTCGTTTTTCTATACGTATATAAAACGTGCCTGCCTCTGATCAAACGCAGGTATTAAATTGCTTTGAACAGTATGTATAGCCCTCAGTAGACGTGAAACAGTTAATCTCTCATATTCATATAGGAAGGCTCTATGTACCTGTAGCCAGGGCCGGCGCAAGCTCAACTGCCGCTCTAGGCAAAACCCTGCCGTGCCGCCCCAACCTCACTCTCATAATTAAATACGATTTTAAAGATGCATGTGAAAGACTGGAGAATTTGTTTATTGATACAACTGCATTAAAATAAAAGCAGACATGGGCATGGTTTCTGATTATTAATTTTTTACCCCTACTGCAACGTAAAAAAAATAAAAATAAATAAATAATAATAATAATAATAATAATAATTTTAATAATACAAATAATAAAATAATACCTAAATAATCACTAGCTGCAAACGCAATTTAAGTGTCCATGCCTGAAGTGGCCATGGGAATATTTGGGAGAATTCCTGGTGGTGGCGCAGGCTTGGCTGGTGTGTGCACAGCTAGTGCAGGGCTTAATCTGAACAAACCCGGGCTGGGTTTCTCGATAACGATTGATCTTAGCACTTAAGAGCGTTTTCTACGAGTCATTTTACGAACGTTCGTTATTGTTTCATGTGCGTTTCCCAAAAATGCACTTAACACAATCGCACGTAGCCGTGCTTTAAGTGCTACTTAGGAGTCGCTATCCATTGGTCAAGTGCTGAAATGTCAATTTATAGAATGGCTTGTAATTGTAGTACACGCTCGTTTATTGAAATGTTAACAAATTTAAATGTTAATATATATATATATATATATATATATATATATACATACATATATATAATATCTGCAAGACGTTATTTCCGGGTCCAATACATGGCTGGTTTTCGTGAAGGTCAGCAAGCCATTGACAGGTTTTTATGAGTTTATACCTATTTTTCCCGGTCTTTGAAGCATATTTCCTACATTAATTTTATTCATTTTTTTGTTCAGTCATTTAATTTAGATGTATTTTTGTTTTATTTTGTGCCCTTTTTAATTCATTTGATATAAATTAAAAAACGAGTGATAATACAATAAAGTACAATCAAAATCTTTAATTATAATCTCATTGCATTTGAGTAAAGTTAAAAGTGTAATCTACCGATTGCAGGTGACCTCATAATTCTGTCTTCTTACGATGCAAGTAGGGATTTATGATTACTCCAGAGCACTCGTAGATTTGCGTTCAGATTTTCAGAAAGTGCTGTAAGTTACGATGCTTTTAGGAAAACAGACCGTAATATTAAGATCCAGTCGTACAATCGTTTCTACGATCTTCTTTCAAACTTCTGATGCTTTTGGGAAACACAGCCCTGCAGATCCGGATCGGCACCTCTGAATTCCGATCATCTCATTTGGCGGATCCTTCCTCAATGAAAGACGTGCAAATTGTCAGGGTTGTGTGGTTTTTCATTTTTAAATTGGTTTTATTTTTAATAATGCTTTCAATTTTCGCTATAAATTTCAGTTTCGTTTTTATTTAATAATTTTGAAACAATATTTAAAATAATTATAATAATAAAAATATAACTAGTGTGATAACTGTATGTAAATTTATTATAACAATACATACCAAAAATACGATAACTGCAGTGATAGCTAACATACCATAATTATCTTAACTATGATAATTAAGTGATAATATATAAATAATCTGTAACAATTACATTTACTATATTTGTAACAATAATTATATGAAAAAGGACCGCTAACTCTAAGGTAACAAATATCACAGCAATAACATTATAACGACTATAACCATAGCAATAACAATATATAAATACAAGTATAAATATATAGCTATAGCAATAACTTTAATGTAAACTATGATGAATATAGTGAGAACTAATACTGATAATGATAGCTATAACAAGAACAACAACAATGATAATAACTACAACTATAACAGTACCTATCATTATAAAAATAACTATGGCGATAACTACAATAGCTACTATAACAACAATAATAACTAGAACTATAATGAAAATCATAACCATAGCCAATAACTATAGCTGTAACTATAACAATACATTTTATGAGAACTATAACAAAAACAATAATGGTAACTATAACTATAATGATTCATATCCATAACAATAGCACTATACAATGCCATAACTATAACAATAAATTTCGAGAACCATAACTATAATGAGAATCTAACTATAACAATGTTATACATAAGCTGTAACTATACCAATAACTTTTAAGTCCTACTTGATAACAATATTAAGTAACTATAACTATAATGAGAAGCATAACCATAACAATAATTATATAAGCTGTAACTATACCAATAACTTCTGAGAACTATAGCAGTAATAATGGTAACGAATGATAACTATAATGTGAACTGTAACTATCATGGTAAAAATAACTAAAACTATAATTATAATAGTAACTCACCAGTTAGCCGTGGATTCTGCTGTTCTCCGTTTATGGTTACATTTATCGTTACTGGTGTGCAGGAGACTGAGCAGTTTTTAAGTCAGAAGCTTCGTAATAACGGTCATTATTTTCGACATGACAGAGGCTTGATAACGTTGGCGGCCCTACCCAGGATCATGACGGCCCAGTCTTCATGAGGTGACCCACGGTCTCCTTGTGCTTGACCTGCGAGGTGTGCTGGCTCATGCGGTGGCTCTTGCGGCGCACCACGTAGATGAAGATGCGCGTGCCGGCAGCCACCATGATGGTGAAGGTCAGCAGGTTGAGCCACGGCCCAGAACACCAGGTAGCTGCCGGCTGCAGGCGCCATGTTGGAGCACTCCTGGAGGTTGCAGACGCAGCTCCCAGCCCATGGTGGGCACCAGGCCCAGCACTATGTACGATGAGCCAGATGCCCACGATCAGCAGCACCACCCGGTGGTTAGTCCTCTTGCTGTGCAGCTGCATGGTGAAGATGGTCTGGTGGCGACGCTCCAGCGCGATGGCCATCAGATTGATGACGGATGGCCGTCAGACTGGTGTCCAGATCAAACCCTGCGGAGACAGGACAGGACAACAGCGGTTACACCAGGACACTGCACCATCTGGCCTTTGCTTTCATATAGAAATAAAAGCTGATTAAGCCCGTTCACAAATGCTACAATTCTAAACTGAAAGCATCTGCATAATATATATATATATATATATATATATATATATATATATATATATATATATATATATATATATATATATATACACACACACACACACAGTACATATATACATATTAGCTAGGTTGCATTAATTGCCCCTTATTTTAATTAATCAAAACAAGGGAATGAATTGGTACAGCGTGGCCATGATTTAGTATAATGAGGAGTAGAATTAGTGGAGGGACAATTCTTAATTTCTTGCCGCAGCAACTATATTTTGTTGCATGTCCGTCCAACTCTGTAGGTCACCCCTCTTATTTTTGTTGTAAAGTTCTATGTTTGATATAAGGAGTTTGTCTTTATGCTGTTTTATTGTTGTAAGACTAATAATGAATCACATTTTCAAGCATTCATTTGGTTCAGAAGAAAACATGTTAAAGATCTAATGTTAAAGATAAAGTAGGAGTGCTACAGTACCTTATCTTGTACAAATATCAATTGTGTCACTAATCACATTACGTTTTTTATTTTATAGTTTATGGTCCTGTGTGTGTGCTGGTTTGTTTAGGTTGTGTAGTTTCTGATGGAGTAATCCATGACTTCAACTCCGAATGGGAGAAGGACTGTACAACTGTACTTGTGCACTATTTGGCATTAGATGCTGTAACAGGTAAGTTTAACTAACAGTGATTAGACATGTATTAGTGTTTTCATGACCAGTCGGTTTTCAACACAAAGTTTGCTTATATACATAATCTTGTCTGTCTGTGTGTGTGCAGGATCCCAACAGCAATAGAGCACCCTGATGAATGTGAGATGGTTGTTGACAAAACAGCCTGCTCCTTCACTCTAGCACTTGCTTCAGACCACAGCAAGCCATGCCCATTTGCCTAACACAACTCTGAACTCAATCACACATCCAGAATAATTCTGTGACTGGATGAAAAGCATGACCTGATTATACAATAAGGAAAATGATTTTCATGGCTTTCTCTAGTTTTAATCCATTGCAAATGTGTAGAAATTGTTCATTTGGTATGTTCATGCATTTGCACATATCATCTTCTCTGCTGGTTCCTTGGTATTCCAACTTGAGAGCACATCTAGTTTATGATCAGTGATCATATCATTTACACAAAAAACCAACTTTCATAGAAAGGGATCTAATATTCAATAAGCTAAGCTTTATCATTTGTTTATCTGTATTACATCTGTTTTTTGTTGTTGAACATCAGTTAAATTGTTACCCTTAAATTGGTTTGAAGTGTAGTAGTAAAATTGAACCTACATGAATTCAACTTGTCGTGGAGTAAGGCAAGGCTGTCCTATATCTCCATACTTATTCTTACTTGCCTCTCAATTTTTAGCTCCTCATATTTCCAGTAGTAATTTGCAAGGTATCACAATTGACAACAGACAAATTATTATTAGCCAGCTGGCTGACGACACTACTTTATTTCTGAATGACGCCTCCCAAATCCCTTTAGCTTTGAGATTGATTGAGTCCTTTTCCAGAGCTTCGGGGCTCTGTCTAAATATCAACAAATGTGAATTAATGTCAATTAAACGCTGTGATCAACATTCCTGTGAAAGATCAAGTTACATATTTAGGAATTGTAATTAATAAAGACCAAAAGCCAAGATGTAAACTAAATTTTGACCCTTTAAAGGAAGTTCAACTTGTGGTTGCAGAGAGACTTATCAATAAAGAGGAAAGAATTCTGCTCTCTGAAGCCGAAGGATTGTCTCAACTTTACTTGCTTATACTGCTCTTTCATGAAGGTTGATAAAGACACTATAAAAAAAAGTTGATAGCATGTTAAACAATTTTGTTTGAAAAAATAAAATCTTAATATCAAATCTGTAATAATAGATCCAACAAAACAGGGGGACTGGTTTTTTTAGATTTTACTACCTTAACACTTTTAAAGTGGCTTGGCGCTGAAGAATTTTCTTAAAAATCCCTCTTCACTGGAATATTATCCCTAATTTTATTTTGACTGAAGTTGTGGCCTAGATATTTCTCTTAATTTATAGTATAGTATTTCTAAGATCCCTGTCAAACTTTCTAATTTCATAAGCAGGTGCTCTTGGCCTGGTCCCTAATATAAATACAACTTCTCTCCACACACAGATGTTATATGGAACAATAAGGATATTCTTTACAAGAATAAATGACTTTTCTTTAATAACTGGTTCGAAAACCATCTTCTATTAGTTGGACAGCTTTTAACTCACAAGGCAGACTTATTCAGAGTTCTTACAGAAATAATATTCCTGTATCTGCTGAGAATATGCTATTATTTTCAATACCATTCCCTCTGGTATGTCTTTTCTCCCGCAAAAGGTATTACATTTCCATGTGCATGTAACACATTCTAGATTTAACTGACACAATGATCGGAAATGTATTGCTTTTCCTGTAGACTATCAGAAATATAACTAAAATCAGGGCTCTTCCAAAGTGATAACAACAATTCCTCATATAATACAATACTGGGTTTTGTGTGGGTATATAGCTTTTTGGGAGAATAACATTTAAATTCAGGGGCGGACTGGCCATCTGGCCAGCCTGGCTGGTTCATTCGTCAAAGAGAAAAGTGTCGTTGACGGCCAACAAAGAGGGCGCTAGAAACCGAAACTGACGAAGTGGGCTCGTGATGGCAAGCCAAAAAACGTGAAGATAAATAAAGGAGTTTGGAAGAAGTTAAAAGAAAAAAAGCGAACAGTTAGGTTGCAACTGCCCGCCTCTCACCCTAGCCTACCATGTAGCCTGAGCACTATGAGTAAAATCCCTGGACACCCCTAATCCGAACGTCCACTGCTATTGATGTCCGCATTGTCTGGCATAGATATTCCGTTCATTCATAAAGACCGCAGCGATTCTACAACAGGTTACATTTGAGAGCAATTGATTTAAATGAAGTCGCCTATAGGTAATTAGTCTGATTAACATGACACACACACCGGTGCGTTCCAAACAGGATATCGCCCTCCGAAGGAGTACTTGAATTGAAAATGTCGTGGCCGCCATATTGAAGTGTAGTTCCAAACCGAAGTGCTCAAAACTAGCCACTTCAAGGGCCCTTGGGAATGAAGGATTCAGAGGTACAACTGATGGACACTTGATTGTGATCCTTTGCACAGATACTTTGAATGACAGCGCCTCCATATGGACACGGGATGACGCAGAAGGGCACTTCAGACAGTTGTTTGGTCCCCTACACCCTTCAACCCTTCGAAGCTCTCACTCCGGAGTAAACCCTTTGAAAGGATTAGGGCATAGGGATGAGCCCTTCCGAATGGAATGCAGGGATAGACGTATGAATACTCAACACCCTTCTAGCCCCTTGAAGCTCTCCTCCGGGTAAGCCGCTTTGAAGGGATTACGGGCATAAGGATGCCCTTCCGAATGGAACGCAGGGACAGACGTATGAATACTCAAATTGAAGAGATTCTGTTGTTTCAGGTTTCTAGATTCTAGGTTTTATCAATTTTATCTGTTATCATATTATACATTTGCGTTCTGCTCTTTTTATGAATTTTTGGATGAACCGCTTCCTTGTTTTCCTTCCTCTGTGTATTTCGCCTCCTCTCTGTCTCTTTTCTTTTCCTCCTCCTATTTTTTATTTATTTTCTCTCTATCTGCAGGTAGATCATCCGAAATGCCAAGCGTTCGGATACATAGTGTCTGTGACAACACTATTGGCTGAAAGTAAACATGTGGATGGGCATGCCAGTCACATGACCTCACCTAGAGTCTTGCTGAAAGAGACTCCAGGAAGATTCCTCATATAGACATGCCAGGGATTTGACATTTCTTTGAGGCTAGAAATGATTGGGATGTTTTCAAGTTAAAGGGAACGGATGCTTTTAAATAACACATTTTTAAATTAAGTTTCAAAGCGGCACATTTTTAAAATGCATTTTATGTGTATTTTTAAAGTGCTTTGTTAAGTATTCATTTTTTTATCATTAAGGTATTCCCCACTTTTTATTTTAAATCTTGAAATGTTAATAATAATTGCTTTCAACATCCGAGCTGATACTTTTACCAGTATGTCCTGCAGCAGTGTAAATAGCAGATAAAATGTATAACATTTTCATATCTGTAAATTCCTTAAATGTTTAGCATGGATGTTTGTAATATTCAGTCTGTACAGTATCTCCATGACAACATACTTTTTTTTTTTTGATGATGGTTCCCGTCTTGACATTTCTCCATTTTGGTGAAATTTGTGAATTGCCTTGACTCTTTCTTCAGCCAACTGTCACAAGAAAAAAAAAAAGTATTATGAAGTGTTAGGGGGATCTAATGGGCGTCTGGCTGATTGTCCTCAGCCGTGGCAGTAGAACAAAGCAGATGGTGTGGAAATGTATTCGAAGAGATTGGAGACAAGTGCATGTCAGCACCCCTCCATCTCTAGTCCTCCACCCACCCTCTCCTCTCCTCTTCTATCATCTCCTCTCTTCCTCTGGATTTCTCCCTCTCCATCTTCTCTCTTTTGTCTGACACGCTGCATAAAAAGGCATGACAGCACTGCTCTGTTTGAGCAAAATATTAGAAAAAGAAAAATGCAATTTTCTCCTTTCAGATGACTTATCCTACGCCCAGTTGATGTTTGTTTTGATATTTTAGCACCGGTTGCATACATTTTAATTGTCAAATGTTACACGATGGGCATCACAGAGCGATTTCATTTGAATTACCAAAAAACAACAGCAGTCATGCAGAGAAAAAAAAAATCATTAGTGCATTAAATGTATAAGAAAATACACACACTGTCTCTCATTAATTATAATCGTTTTTAATAAATAGATTTTTATATTTTATAAAATGTATAATTTTTTAATACCTATTTGTTAAAAAATGTTCTAAATTAATAAAAAAAGCAAACAAACAAATCAAATGATTATAAATGAAATAAGTGAATAATTCAGTCTTCATCTTCTTTGCATTTGAACCTGACTGGCCGTTGTCCTGTCTGAGGGAGCGTCTGGCCCCTGTCTGGCTTTCGTCTGGCCCCTGCCCCAACCTGTGACCCTTAACCGGGAATGGCCGGAGTCAGTTAGTCAGCAGTGTGTGTGTGTGTGGGTGTGTGTTCCTCCTCACTAGCTTGGCTTGAACACTAGAGACAGTCCGGTCTCTGCTGTGAGACTGAATTTTACATTTCCTGGCTTCGAATAAAATCAGTGCATATATACCACAGAGAACAAAGAGAGAATGAAATCTTATACAATAATGTATACGTGTGTGTTTGCTGCAGACATAAAGAGCCGGAATTGAGACGGCCGTTCCACTTCCAATAGATGATAATGAATCGATAGATCGGTTTCCGAATTTGAAAGATGATTATAAAGCCTGTTGACTCAGTAGTAAATGGCAGCTCGCTCCCACACACTCTTTGTTTTCAGTTGATTGTATTTATTATTCATTCTTGCATCAGTGTATATCTCAGGCCCTCCATATTTGACTATGAATAATGGAAGAGCTTGTGGAGCATAGAGGTGGAGGTGTGTGTGTGTGTGTGTGTGTGTGTGTGTGTGCGTGTGCGGAGCTGTGACTGGCCACTGCTGGGTCCTGCTCGGTCTGCCTCAGTGCCCTTAATAACAGTGTATAAATCAAGAGTCTCCTGTCAGCCACGCTGCCTTCATTAAAATCAAATGGGAAACTGGCCTCTTTGGATCCAATTTTAATAAAACCAGGTAATCAAATACGGCTCAAAAATAGGTCATCATTTCACAGGCTCTGAGATGGCCGCCACACAGTGTTTTGTGTACATGCAATGTTAACAGGGTCGAAGACCTCCCTACGTTACACACACTGCACTAATACAGTATATACGCTCACACACACACACACACACACACACACTCACACTGCCAAAAATAGTCGGCGTGATTGAAAATGATGCATTGAAATTTTCCAGTAGTTATTTTTTGTCATTCAACTTTCTCTGAAGTTGATTTAATTGACAATGAACGTTTCAAACTTCAAACGAGAATTTTTTGAGTGTGTGTCTGTGTAATATCGTCTGATTTATTTATATGAAACATCTGATATGGTCAAGTCTAACATTTATAGAGCGAGATTTTAAATCTACATTTTTAATCAAAATTATCTTATATGTATGAAATGGTTTTGAAGTTTTTTTCACAGACATGTTTTGATCATTTCTGAAATGCAGAAACTTGAAAACTTCTGACGTTGCATATTAAATATGCATAAAAAAATCACACCATGAATTATATTTAATTTTTGCATGACTAAAAAAAAAAAAATTAAATATTCATTTAAAATCCAAAACATTTAGGAAATGTTAATAAGATGCGTTATTTATTTTTATTTTTTTTGCTGTATGTTAGATGGCTATAAATGTATAGGTGGATTGTTTTTACGGGCTGTAAATACATTGCTGCGACGGACCCTTTGGTGCAGAAGGCGATGTGTCGACAATGTTTTCGGCAATGATTTCAGTTGCAGATGCTTTGGTTCCCGAGCGGCGGTGTCGGACTGTCTGTCTGTGGCTTTTCGGCACAGATGACTGGCCGGAATCCAGCCAGGCGTGTATCACACTCTTGCAGCGAGTGTGTGAGAAACAGGAACCATCAGCCCCTATTTGGTCCCCCCTAAATAACCTTTATCACCTCATTCCTGCTCCATCTGAGGGGGACATACGCTTATACGTACTTACCGTATTTATACCGCTGGACCGGGTTTTATATTTCAGCTTGGCGATATGTGACAGTATTACTATACATCAACCGGTTCTGAACAATTTGATCTGTAAATAAGATTATTGAGCAGTAACATATTATTTTATTTTTTAAAATGAATTCTTAATTTATTGATGTTAATGAAAAATTATATTAAAGCAGATCAACACTTAGATGCACAATCATGCACTAAATAAAAGAATATAATCATTGTTATTTTTTTTTTTAAATGTAAAAAGCACTGAATATTTCTGTGACAAGATGGAGACAGGAAGATCTCTCTAATTCAGTCGATGAGCAGAAGAGGGCACTCTCACTCGCTCTATTTTTTATTTCTTTTCTCTCTCTCTCTCTCTCTCTCTCTTTATTTCTCTCTCTTTCCCTCCCTCCGTGAGCTTCATTCGCTCCCGATCTCCCTTTGAAAGTACACAAGCAAAAAAAAAAAAAAAAAAAAGAAGCACCATGTGCCTTATGATGTGCATTAGTCCCTCTGACACAACCACAAATATATATGAGATATGCTAATGATTTTTTACATTTCTTTTGCATTTGCTCCTGTTTTGATTTGTTCCTGTATTTTTTTAGTCATTAACAGAGGACAATTTTAAGTCAAGCTGTAAAAAAAAAATGAAACGGGGCACTTGTTCCCTTAAGAAGACATTTCTGTCCTCTTAAAATGACTTTCTTGGTGTAGTCATATTATTTCATATTTTTTTTTCAGTTGAGTTAATTTAAATTTAGATCATTTAAATTATCTTTCCAGTGCAATCCTACAGTAATATTCTTTTGTCTGTATAATCTGGTGTACAAAAGCAATATTTCATTTTCGCCTCTTATATTGCACATCTGTGATGGACTGGCCTTATTTCTATCTGATATGTTGGGATGGGCTCTACACAGGACAAGCGGTTTGTTGAAATGAACGGATGGATGGATGTGCTCCGAAACGCAAGGCTAAAAAACAAAACGCTCCCTGGCTTGTTCCTCTGCCTGCAGCAAATGCCATTTTGCACGCGTGTCCTCTCATCCGACACGTTGATCGGATGTATTCGGGTCGAAACTGTCGGTCAACCACCATATTGAGAAATCATTGAGTCTTGCGGTTTTAAAGATGGTATTGAAATGGGGAACAATGACAGCATTTCTCCTTTACACACGTGTGCTAAATGAAGAGTGCTATTCTCTGCGGAGATGTTTCCTTTTTATTATGTGTTTATGTAAACCCTCAGAGAGCTTAATACAGCACTGGCTGCCAGGTTGCTTTATTCACGTTCTCCTTTCAGATCTTTAGAGCTGCCAGATTTGCCTTTTTAAAAATAGTGGTCATGTTTTCTGTCTTGTCTTTTTTTCCTCTTTTAATCTCTATGGCCCTATTTTCTTGATTCCTCAAAGTGGATGCCACCCCCCAATGGCTTTATATCCACACACACACACACACACACACACACACTCGGATACACATATACATGGAACCGTAGGAACACGCTGCAGTGATTACGGTCCCCCATACACACACAAACACAAACAAACAATAGCTTCCTGGGTCCAATTGCTCATTCTGTCTCCCAGAAGCCCTCTCTCTTTCTCGCTCTTCTGATGGGCCACTGTAGTTCCTGTCTCTCCCTCCTGCGTTTGTCCTCTCTCCTCTCCTCCCGCTGCTTCTCTTCCTGTTGCCGGTCTGGGTTAGCATGTTAGCTCGGGCCCCCGCTGGCTTGAATGAATACACATCCTCATATCTGCTATGGGGAAGGTGCTGGCTATAGACAACAGCATCCAGCCTTCTCTCTATCAAAGGGTTATCAGGGTCCCTCAGGCACTTTGAGGGGCAGCTCTGAAGGAGAGAGAGAATAGTGTGGATGGGTTTGTGTATAGCACATATAGATTTACTTATTGTGCACGAGAGAATATTTATTATTAATGTAAATCAATTATGTATATATATATGTATGTATGTATGAAGAGTTTATTTGCAAAAACAGATAACTCCGTTTTTATAAATTTTCATAAATCATGTTTTTTTTTATTGTGTTATTATGTTTTTATTGTGTTTTATTGTGTTAGTTAGCTGTGTTTTTAGTTATTATTATTAAATCAAAACAACCCAACTGCAGTTTAATTTGATATTAATTGGAATGCAGGATAAAAAACATGATTTTTCATCATTTTTTAAAAATGGAGTTATCTGTTTGTGCAAATGAACTCTTCATATATATATATATATATATATATGTGTGTGTGTGTGCAACAATAACAGTATTAATATTGATTTGATTAAGTATTTATACAAATAATTTAATTTTAATAAATCTTTACATATTAATTTTAAATGTTAATGTTTTAATTCAATAAATGATAAATGTATTATTAATATATAATTGTATATTACTGTTGATCATATATTTTCAAATGTATTTAATTTGAAATAAACAATTAATTAAAAAAATAATAAACAATTAATTTTCATTTTAAAATATATTTTATACCTGTGTGTGTGTATGTGTGTGATAACGTATTATAAATACTAGTAGTATTATTGATAATAATTTTGTACATGTATTTTATTTTAATATATCAATAAATTCTATTAATTTTAAAATACATTTTAATATTGCATTTCAATATTATATTATTAATTATATACATATTATAAATGTAAGAATTAGTGTATTATACATATTCATATGGTTATTCATTGTAATTTTACATATTTCTTAATGTGAATATATAAACAAATACACATATTAGCTTTAAAAAAAAATTTAGATTTAATTTGATATATAATAATACATTTAGCCTATATATTATAATGTATCTAATAAATGTATTGTAAATATTTGTATTGTTATTGATCCTTTTATACATATTTAATTTTAATAAATAAATAAATAATTACTTTAAAAGGATTTTTTTTTTATCATATTAATTATTATTTAATAATAATATTGGAAGGACATTTTTATTTACATTCTTTAAACAAGGCACCATGCCATTAGTTGCAACAAATTAAAGCAATAGCTCAGCATTTTCTCTAATATTTGACAGTAATTTAGCTCAGCAGAATTGTGTTTATAAATGTAAAGGTGTTGTGTGAAGCAGCAGGCAGGCAGGCTAACTAACGCTGTAGATGCTAGCTTGGAGTCTATTCCTCAGCGCTGTATTAGCATGTCAAGATGGACTGCCGTAATGAATTGCCATCCCCAAATTTTGCAAGTTAAAAAGTGAGAATGCGAGTAAACCTTTGTTTATGTCACCTATCAGCATGAAATATTTACCATTCTCTGGCTCCCGGCTCGCTGTCTCCCAGCAGCATGATAAAAGCTAAGCATCCCGTCTTAACCCCTTCCTGTGCCGCTGAAACTAGAGTCAGAACTTCAGTACGAGCAGGAAAAGACATCATAAAAAACCTCCCCTGTGACTCAAAGCCCGTTTCAGGTGCTTTCCCTTTCTCTCGCAGAGAAAACAATCCTCCGGGAACCGCGAGAGCGTTTGACCAGGTGATTGTGGCGACACTGTAAATAATATATTATTCCAGAATCTGTGCGGTAACACACGGCGATTTTGAAATTCTACATGTGTGGTTTACACATGCTTCCAGTGTTTTCGCATGTTGCATTTCTATTTGAGACACACATTTTCCCGAGTTATTTTGTTTTTGTGCTAAAACGCATGAATAGGGGTGTGTGTGTGTGAATGATGGAGAAGCATCTGGCTTTTTTTTATGCGATGAAGTGTGTCTGCGGCACATTTCTCTCGGTGGAGGTGTGGGTGTGGGTATAAAATGCCTGCGGTTGCCTTGCAGGACTGATGCTTCTGAAACCCACCATCTCTCTGCATTCCCTTTCAACACAAAAAAACATGTCCCCCAGCTAAGGTGCTCCTACACTGCTTTCACCATCACTATTTCAAGAGAAAACAAAACTGTGAGCTGCGCTCGCCCAGATACTAGAAGTTGTAAAGGTGCGTTCGCCGCCTTTCTGAGGTAAACCGCACACACGGAGGCCGATCAGGGCCCAAACCTTACCTTTCCCTCTTTGGCCTCAGCGACAGCCTTCAGATCCACGCTGTGTGGAAAATGCGTTTCCTGTAATACGTACACGGCCCCCTCACGTGGATTTGCGCGAGGTATTCATCACATCACGCAGCCAACGACATGTTGGGATTAGAAAATGATGTTTTATTCGCATGCCGTGGTGGTCGTGTAGAATTATACGCCGAGTTACCTTGTTTGAACTGTTAAGACGGCAAACAAATAATGCAAACACAAAGGAGAACGCTGAATTTCGAATCTTCTCCTGACTTTGAAATCATCTCCAGTGGCTGCTGTTTTCTCTCTAATCAGAAACTTATTAGTTCCATCAATGGCGGAAAGCTTTTGAAGTAGATCTAACAACGTAAATATCGAAATGTCGAGGGCGGAAAGCTGGATTTGATTTCCTCGCAGGTGAGAGCCGAGGGCTTCGCTAATTGGAGGGCTGCGATACGACGGGCGATGTGGCTATTCCTCGCATATTTATGTGCATATTTACTATCAAACATTTCTTTTACTCTAGATTTGCCTGACCAATAATTCATCTGTTTTTCAGCCCTGCGTTCTGTACTGGACGAGTTTCTTGGATTCTCTGTGTTGTCTGGTTTTGGGCAAGGCGGACTAAAGAAAGCCTTTGGGATTCTGGTTTAGAGTCCTGTCAGTGTATTTTTTTTTTTGTTCCTTAAGGGGTGGGAGTGTGTGCGCGTGTGGCGGGGGGAGCGAGAGGGCTGTGCGATCATAAATATTAGAAGCTGCAGGGAGACAAAGGGGCTAAAATGGAAAGGCTTGGCTGGACGAGGGGACCTGGCCATGTCATGTACCTCAGTCATTTTTCTTCTGCGCTTAGAACTCAGTCAGGGGTTTAATTGGAATCCAGACTTCAAAGAAGCCCTCGCCTCCGTTATACCCGCCCCTCCTCTGCCTTTCTCCAGCCTGCGTCCACTCCGTCCACTGCTGCAGAACAGCTCAAGCAGAATGGACGCAGGTATGGACGTACCGCGTCGGTGCTTCTTGTGGCTGTAAAACAACAGCGCTTCCGTTCTCTGCGCAATGTTTTTTTTTTTTTTTCCCAGATCTTATCCAATCCAACAAAAATGAGTTCTCTGTAATATCGCATTTGTTGCTTATAGAGGAATACAAAGTGCAGATGAAGAATCTTGCTTAACCTTGTAAAATCTGACATATGAAATAATTGTTTTAAATAGAAACATTTATTGAACCTTTAGACAAAGTTTGCATATGTGTTTCAATGTGCATCCTATTTCATATATCAGGCTCATATAGTAAAGGATAATATGGAGTTCATACTCAAGGAGAAAAAAATACCTTAGAGGCCCAAACTGAGCAGGAATATACAGTTTGGTGGTCAAAATGTAAGATCAAATTCTAACAACTTGCAAATCAGTATAAGAGATTACTTACATAAAATACATACATTAGTGCTGTCAAATGATTAATCGCGATTAATCGCATCCAAAACAAAAGTTTTTGTTTTTGAACAATATTATATGTGACCCTGGACCCTGGAACAATATTATATGTATTTATATGTGACCCTGGACCACAAAAGCAGTCATAAGGGTCAATTTTTCGAAATTGAGATTAAGCTGAATAAATAAGCTTTCCATTGATGTATGGTTTGTTATAGGACAATATTTGGCTGAGATCCAACTATTTGAAAATCTGGAATCTGAGAAAAGCACCTTTAAAGTTGTCCAAATGAAGTTCTTAGCAATGCATAATACTAATCAAAAATTAAGTTTTAATATATTTACAGTAGGAAATTTACAAAATATCTTCATGGAACATGATCTTTACTTAATATCCTAATGATTTTTGGCATAAAAGAAAAATTGATAATTTTGACCCATACTATGTATTGTTGACTATTGCTACAAATATGCTATTTATGACTGGTTTTGTGCTCCAGGGTCACATATGTGTGTGTTCTGTGTATATTTATTATGTATATATAAATGCACACACTTACAGTATATATTTTGAAAATATTTACATGTATTTACTTATATTCATATAATTTATATTATAAATAAATACATTTAACATATAAAAATAACATGTTCCTCTGAAATATATACATGCATGTGTGTGTATTTATATATACTTAATAAATATACACAGAACTTACACATATATTATGTAAACAAAAATGTTTATTTTGGATGTGATTAATCGTTTGACAGCACTAAAATATTAGTCTTCACTCTATATGTCAAAATCCAAGAAAAATTAAATCTCTGTAATATCTCATTTGTTGCTTATAGAGGAAGGTGCAGATGAAGAATCTTGCTTAACCCTGTAAAATCTGACATATGAAGTAGTAGTCAGAAACATCTTTTCTTTTCATTTTATTTTTTTTTTTTTAAATGGAAGTTATTTGAACCTTTAGACAAAATTTGCATATGCGATTTTTGTTGAGTATCATATTTCATATATCAAGCTCATATAGTTAAGGATAATATGAAGCTCGGACTCGAGGAGGAAAAACACCTTAGTTCTATTCAGAGACCCAAACTGAGCAAGAATATGCAATTTGGTGCAAATGCTGATATTTATATGGTCAAAAAGCAAAAAAGTAAAATAAAATTGACAACTTGTAAATCTATGAGATCTTTACAACAGTATAACAGATTACTTATAAATATCAGTCTTCACTCTATATCTCCCTGTAATATGTCTTAGTCAGATGATATTTAAATGCTTGGTTTTATGATCAAAGCTCTGTAGTTTTTATTTTATGGGGGCAAAATGCAGTGCAATACAGTGATGATTGATAGATGAACACAAAAACGTTCCTCAAAAGCCTGATATTTGATTCTCACAATTTAACATGATTTTTCTAAAGAATGATGTATGGATATTGAAGTAAACCTAAGTTTGTATGTCATCTTGAAATATTACTAACAATATAAAAGTTACTCTTATGTTTTCTTTATAAAAACAGTATTTCACAGCAATGAACTATGACCTGAAAGTGGACATTTTATTGGACATTTATTATAGTAAAGGCCTTGTGGTAAACAATCAATCAGATGAAAGAGGGCATGTAGTCGATCAGGTTTTTCAGCAAAGTTTTGGTCATGTTGATAATTTAGAGGCCTGTATCAAATATGATACAGTACATTTAACATAGGGTTAATATACCTGTTTGTTTTGTTTTTTTTAATTATTTTATGAAAACATCTCTCATAATCATCTCTTTTAGAAGTCAAAAATCAGAGATTTTAAAATCAACTTATCAAATTCTTCCCAGACTAAACTATCTAAGCTATACTGTTTAATTTATAATCTATAATCCACATTTATTTTCTGACTAAATAAGTGAATAAATAAAAAACAATAAATGAAACCTGAGACTGAAAATATTCTGAAGAATGTTTCAGTTGCGATGAAAAGTGGGATTCAATCAACACAGACCTCGAGTTTCATTGTATGGACAAAGAAAGTCATTTTTTAAAATAAACTGATTTGAGGGTGAGTAAATGATGACAGATTTTCATTTCTGAGTGAACTATCCCTTTAATTCTCCTGAGCTGTGAAAAAGCAAGCACCGAGCAATAACAGTGACTTCTCGGCTTATATATGGTGTGTCTACAACTCAGCCATATGCCAAATATTGTCAAATATTTCTTGAGAGCGAGGGCTGTTCGCTGTCTGTCACCAAACATGTGCCTGAGACAGAGAGATATGAACTGCAGCAGGCCACTGAGAGGAGCTCATTCACAGGTCTGAACACCAGCCCACACAGACACACCGTTCGTTTCCAGCTCATGTTTGTATTTATGCTCTGATAATAACAAAGTGATTAATATGTGTGCACTTTTCCTCATTTGTTCAACACAACAACAAAGAGACGTTTCAGTCGGATCAGAGTCGAGTTTTATTTTCAGTCGGTCAAAGTGAAAAGAGAAAAGTAAAGGTTGCTGGATGTCTCGGGGTGAGAAAAATCATCTGTACTGTAATTAATAGAAGAATACGTGCTTGATACACAGTAATATAAGCACCGCTGTAATTAAGCAGTGTCTTCAAATTCATGCAGGCCTTGTTAGCACTCTGGAGGAGACATTTTTGAAACCATACCTGATTTAATATGTTTCATAGATGTAATTATAGGTAGGAATAAGAGTACCTATTTTCAGACCTCTAACAAATCATTTTTTTCCCATTACAGATGGAAAAGGTGTTAATGACACCTTGTCTTTTGATTTTGCTGCATGAATTATGAAGCAGCTGTATTATTTGAAGTACAGTTAAAAGGTGAATTTCAATCTTCAGAGGACGAGAAATGTACGGACACCCCAATTTAGTCACTTTTCCACAGGGGCAAAAGTTCCACGTTGGAACAAATGTGAAATTGTTCCCGTTGCAGCCGGGGACCTTTTGCTCGTCGGTAATGACAGGAAGTTCGTCTTCTATCCTCGCAGGAAGGGATGGCTGAAAAACAGCCACTCTTCTTTTGAAGTGTTATGGATGTGGCTTTATGCTGATGTGCGTGTGTATCAGCAGCATCTCTAACGTCACACATATGGCCGAGTGAAGCGAGGAGATTCGCCGTCAAACACTTGATCTACAGTACGTCTGCCTCTGATCTCGGTAGAAGGCCCTCGTGTAATAAAAGACAGATGCATTTTGCTCGTAATTGACATAAGTACTTTTTACAGGCATTCCGCTCTCGTTATAAAATATTTTTCGTGATATGAAAATTCATTTTAGGGGAAAAGGGAGTTTAATGTCTGTCCGTCATTAGAGTTGGACTGGTGTTAAAGAAATAGTTCACCTGAAAATGAAAATTCTCTTGTCATTTACTCACCCTCATTTAGGGAACAAAAAGAACGTACTGGTTGTTTTCTCTCATGCAATTACAATTAATAGGAGCTTTCAAGCTTTAAAAACCATGCAAAAATATAACAAAATTAGTCCATAAACAAATCGTGCCAATATTCCGAATATTCTGAAGCCATGTGATATCTTTGCATGAGGAAAAGTCTGAAATTTAAGTTGTATTCATTGAACATCTATCCTAGAGTAGCTCTGTTGTGGTGTTTCTTAGAGATCACGAGAGAAGAACGGTGAATGAATTGTTATTTGTGAATGCGTCATCCTTCAGCATCTGATCTTTTCAATTAATCGATCATCCATAAGTTCACAAATGAGTCATTCCTTAGTCAAAAGCTCAGCTGACTTTTAAGATTATCATTGAATAATGGCTTAATTACTCACAAAACTACAGAAACAACTTTAAGAATCAGAAACATACTGTATAGTCCACATGATGTAAAGACTTTATTCTGTGGACCTCCTGAAGCTTGAAAGCTCCGGTCACCATTCTGTGGAAGTTTGTTTCCGCAAAGGCATGACATACTGAAAAAGGTTATTTCACAATTCAGATTTTTTTTTTTTTCACAATTTTGAGCTCTCACGACTCCGTAAAGTCCGAGTTACGAGTTATAAACTCAGAATTGTGAGATATAAACTGGGAATTCTGAGGAAAAAAATCAGAATTATGAGATAAAAACTCAATTCTGAGAAAAAAGTCAGAATTATGAGATAAAAACTCAGTTCTGAGAAAAAAAGGTCAGAATTGAAATATAGACTCACTATTCTGAGAAAAAAGTCAGACTTATGAGATAAAAACACAATTCTGAGAAAAAAGTCAGAATTATGAGATAAAAACTCAATTCTGAGAAAAAAGTCAGAATTATGAGATAAAAACTCAATTCTGAGAAAAAAAGGTCAGAATTGAAATATAGACTCACTATTCTGAGAAAAAAGTCAGACTTATGAGATAAAAACACAATTCTGAGAAAAAGGTCAGAATTATGAGATAAAAACAATTCTGAGAAAAAAGGTCAGAATTGAGATATAAACTCACGATTCTGAGAAAAAAGTCAGAGTTACAAGACAAACTCGGAATTGCAGAATATAAACTCAGAATTGTGAGATATAAACTGGGACTTCTGGGAAAAAAAGTCAGAATCATGAGATAAAAACAATTCTGAGAAAAAAAGTCAGAATTACAAGACAAACTCAGAATTGCAGAATATAAACTCAGAATTGTGAGACATAAACTGGGAATTCTGGGAAAAAAAGTCAGAATTATGAGATTAAAAAAAACTCACAATTCTGAGAAAAAAGAATTATGAGATAAAAACACAATTCTGAGAAAAAAGTCAGAATTACAAGACAAACTCAGAATTGCAGAATATAAACTCAGAATTATGTGATATAAACTTGCAATTCTGAGAAAGTCTGAATTGAGATACAGACTTACAATTCTGAGAAAAAAGTAAGGATATAAACTCAGAACTATGAGATATAAACTCATAATTGCAAAACATAAACTTGAAATTCTAAAAAAAAAAAAAAAAAAATCAGAATTACGAAAAATAAACTTGCAATTCTGAGAATAAAAGTCTGAATTGCAAAATGTAAACTCGTTAGAATTATGAGATAAATAGTCGCGATTACCTTTTCTATTTGTTATTTCATAGGTGAAAACAAGCTTCCATACCATTCACTGAAATTGAATGGAAAAAAGACTTTCTTTCAAATATCTCTTCTTGTGTTCCACAGAAGAAAGTGATGTCATAATTTCATTCATTCATTCATTCATTCATTGATTTCATAACGATTCCTTTTACACAGTTGTTTAGAGATTACCACTCAGTGCTGTGTTCTGGAAGCTTCTCCTCTCGGCCTGCATCGTCCTTTCTTACTTTCCTTATTATTCTGTGTCTATCTGCACTCAGTAGCTCCATCCCACAGATCAAGGGATGACATGATGAGAGGAGAAAGAAGGAAAAACAGCCTGGAAGAAAGAGATGCACACACTCGTGCACACACATACACACACACACACACACACACTCACACTCACACACAAAGCGAATGATATAAAGAGAAGGAGAGTTCCTCAAATTAGAGATCTCTCCACAGAACATCCCAGCAGGACACTGACTTAAAGGGATAGATGCATCTCCGGTGCCTCTCACACCCTTGTCTTACACTTCACCGCAAAAAACACATTGTAGTGTGAGGCATAAGCACTCACAAACGCAGCTGTGCTCCCCCTCCTCTAACACACACACCTCATTTCCATTCGCTTTTATCAAATATGAAAATAGAGGGACCCCACACTCCCCGCGTCATGCCCCAAAAGACCCCGGCACAATGGATGAGGCGTTAAGAGCCCTGCTCGTTGTAGATGAGGAGAGGTGAGGGGTTTTAGGGTGACATTGGCTTTCATGGTAATTACCTTTGTACTTACCTTTGTCAAGGCGCTGCGGTTTGAGAGCAGGGGTGACGTGTGCTGCAGAGGTGTCAGTAAGACTCTCTCATGTGGCCTGTGACCAAAGATCACTGAGAGAATATATCGGAAAGGATGTTTTTTTTTTTTTTTGACTTCAGATCATCATCACAGAGTTGAAATGTAATGCAACTAATTTACACTTCAAATTTGGATTTAAATGTGTGTTTGTTGCTTAATATTGGTTACACTAAACTGCACTGTATAAATGTTTTATCATGTCATTTATAATCTAAAATAATTAAAATATAATAAAATATGAGAGAATGAGCCTGAAAACATTAGGTTACACACAGATTTCTCAAATGAGGTTCTGGAGAAGATGATGCAGGGGTGTGTCGATAAATATAAAGCATATTAAAAAAATATTTTACATACATTACTGTCCAAATGTTTGGGGTCAGTAGGATTTCATTATTTTATTATATATATATATATATATATATATATATATTTTAAAGATAATACTTTAATTGATAAAGGATCAAAAGTGACTGTAAATACATGTGCAATGTTTACAAAGAGTTCTATTTAAAACAATGATATTCTTTGTACTTTCTTGTCATTGTCTTTCTTGTCATATTACGGTTTAACATCACTGAATCGACCTAAATGCATTAATGTATAGCAACAAAATTAGACAGCTCTTAAAGAAATAGCTCTTTAATGTAACTATTGCAGGTTGCCACTTTTTCTAGTGTAAAACATCATTAAATGCCTGTAAATCTCTTTCTGTGACTCAGTATATTGAATCCATTAATGTTAATAATGGAAGATACTTATACATAGATACCGATAATTTTCAAGCATTTTATTAAGGAATCACTGATTGCACTGAGAGTTGGAAAATGTTAGCATCCCCTGTGTTACAACATTGAAAGTGATAGATGAGGTTGAAAAAGCTCATTACAGTGTAAGGCCTTTTTTGTGCAAAGTATGAAACCCTATACATAATTTACACATATATACATAGATTTTTTTATTCTACTGGAGATGGACAGTTGATTGCACCTCAGCACCTTTCAGTCTACTGAGGTACCCAGAGGTCTGCAGGGTTCGAGACAGAGCCAGGAGAGAGAAACAGTGTTAGCGAGCTCTGATCTGTTTCAAAAACGCCTCCGGTCTGCCAACAACAGAGATCTTGACTGCAGTTTAACACTGCAGTTTTCCTCTTGCACACAAACACTTCTGCAATCTCTCTTCCTCATCTGGCCTGATAACAAACTCCAGAGTGCAGGAGAGCAGTGAGGGGAGATGGGAGAGAAGGACACTCTTTCTCTCACACACACACACACACACACACACACACACACACACACACACACACACACACACACACACACACATATATAATACCTTCTCAATATATTAAGACGACATCCCATGGACATAGGATATTTATATATAAAATATAAATATATTAAAATAGTTTGGTGTTCTAAAAGTTTAATATCCATATATCTGTCTGTCTGTCTTTCTGTCTGTCTACTGAAAAATGTGGTATAGAAACATTGCTATATTTCAAGAAATAATCACAAAAAATGGCAAGTAACACTGTATTAAATATAAAAAGCTAAAAGACAGAAATAGCATTTTCTTGTAAAACATACTAAACTAAGAACTTAAAAAAAAACTATTTTTTATGGTCTATATCCATCTATCCATCCATCCATTCTTTAATTAGGTGGTAAAAATTGCAAGTATATATATATTTTTTTTACACGTGCAAAACGTTTTGTTTGAATAGTTAACATTATCATACAATGACTATGTAGACACAGTAGCATCAATTGGTAAATTCAGGTTTGCTATCACAGAAATAAGTTACACATAAAATATATTAAAATAGACAAGTTATTTTACATTTTAATATATATTACAGTTTTATACTTCCTATACTGTAAACAGTATATTATTTCAAAATATTATTTTTTACTATGCTCCAATAAATGCAACATTAATTGTTAAGCCATAGATTTTTTGTAAGTAATGTATGCATTTTATATGTAAGTGCTTGTGCACAAAATGCAAAATCTGTGTCTCTTTTATCTCTGAGCTACTAGTAACTGTATTTCAGTTGTTTTAGAGGTATGTTTTATGTTTGTAAATAAGGATCTTAAAGAGACCTCATTTTTACCAGTGGACAAATGGCATAATGCAGGCCAAAGGTGGCGTTGTTGTGAGAATAAGTAGATGGTTTTAGAATAAGTGATTTTGAAGAGACTCGACTACTTGACTAGAGGAGAAGGAGGAGTGTGGCAAGGTCAAACGCGGCGATGAAGGCGTTACAGTCTCTGAGGCCAGCAGAGAGTCATGACCAATGAACACCGCCTGCTTTACTCTGGACTTCCTCAAACCACAAAAGGTGCTTTTTTTTGTAAAATACAGCTTTCTTCAGGAATAAATTGATACATAACACTTTATAATAGCAATACATGAAGAATGATTTTAATACATAAATGAATATTACTGAACTAATGACGAGTGTTAAGGCATGTACCAATCAAGAACTAAACTTAACTATGATATGAGTCATGAATTCATGTGTGAATAACAACCACATTGACTAGGCTTGTTATTTCATGTATTCATTAACACTTTTGGGGTAAGTTTTCACACATGAATTCATATAACTCATATTGTTGTTAAGGTTAGTTCTTGATTAGTACATGCCTTAACTCATCATTAGTTCACAATAAAATCATTTTAATTTAGGTATTAGTACATGATTGCTTCTGTACTCTTATTGTAAAGTGTTACCCATAAATTATTTCTCAAAATAATTTCCGACATTAGGTGCACACTACTTATTACTTTTGTTTTCCTTAAGCATCAACATGAACAGCAACGCATTTTACTTCCCTAATGTACCAACTTCTGTCATAATGTGTGAGATGGGTATGATAAAAAAAGAAAAGTATTTTAAACATTGCATTTATTTGATCAAAAATACCATAACAAGAGTAATATTGTGAAATATTATTGCAATTTAAAATAACTTTTATATTTCAATATATATATTAAAATGGAATTTATTCCTGTAATGCAAATCTGAATTTTCAGCATCATTACTTCGGTCTTCAGTGTCACATGATCCTTCAGAAATCATTTTAATATGCTGATTTGCTGCTTTAGAAACATTGCTTATTACAGTATCAATGCTGAAAAATGTTGTGCTGCATAATTTTCTGAAAACTATGATACATTGTTTATTTGGGGGGTGAATCTTTGATAAATAGAAATTTCAAAAGAACAGCATTTATTTGAAATGGAATTGTTTTGTAAAAATTGAAAAGTCTTTACTCTGGATCAATTCATTGTCTTCTTGCAATATAAAAGTATGAATTCCTTTTAAAAATATACTTATATTACTGGCCCCAAATTTTGAATTGAAGTATATTACGATATTCAACAGGAAAACTGAAGAGAGAGAGATTTTATCCATCAGGATATGATTAGATCACAAAAAGTAGTGAAAAATAAGAGGATTTGGTAATATCAGCCTAAAAAAGTATGTTTTTGTATTTTCATAAATATTTTTTAAAAAGTTATTTACAAAGACAAATGCTTAGGGTAAATGGGATGAATTTTAGTTTGATGTTTCATGAATTTAATATGACTTTTTAAAAAAAAATTATGATTAAATACTAAATTAGCACAACAACCTGCAGTTGAATATCATAACATATGATAAAACGTTACTCATATCAGAAAGGCCCTTCAACACCCACGCTTATGGTCACAAGTTTGCCTTCAGAATCCATTTCCTCCAAACTACACCCAGCAACAACTCTTTTTTTTTTTCAGTCTTCTCCCTTTTCTTTCTTCACTCATGGTGTGCTTTAAATGTGGTGCTGAGGTAGAGGAGGTGCATTTGTTCAATGAGCCGTCCAGAGTCCAGCTTTGCCAGGAAGACAGAATAAATTGTTTTAAATAAGCTATTGAATTGGGCCAAAAGTGCTGGTGCCATTCTCCCTTCCTCTGGCGCTCTCGTCCTCTTTAAGCCCCCGCTGACAGGGCTGTGGTGACAGTAGGAGCACTGTATCTCCACCTGTGCTGGGATGTCACGCTGTCGTTTATGCCCCATTGTCCTTCAAATGGCAACATTAGCGATTTCTGTGCAGCCGGAGAGAAACTGTGACTATAGTGCTCCGGGGTTTAGTCCCGTCCAAATTAGACTGGGGGGGAAAAAAACAGGAGCACGTCTGTTATTCAGCTCTAAGAATAAAGCTTGTGCAAATGCTCTAAGTGGAAAGCTGTGCTCTGTAACTAATTTAGTGATGTATTTTTTTTTTTGTCTGAAACCTTTGGGTGACTTTTGGAGAGCTAATGTTTCTGATTACTGAACTTTTTTCCTCGCCTTTTTCTCTTTTCCTCCTTTTCGAGACACAAGTTATTTATGAAATTCCCGAAGCAGCTTAGGATAAATGACACGAGGCGGAATAGAGAAGCATGGCGGACTTTAAAATCATTAGAATAAGAGGAGGCTCGGTGTACAGAGTGTTAGCAAGAACAAGCGCCCCAGAAATGCACTTGATGGCTTTCCCACTGCATCATTCGCTCGAGCCTGACAGCGGATGGATTGCCAGATACAAAGAAGCCTGGTACTCCAGCGTCTTCTGATTTAAATGTCACTTTTGAAATAAAAAAGGTATCACTCTAGTGAGAGCCTGATGTAGACATTAGTCTGAGTGGGACTGGTTGAGAAGCAAACCTAGTCATCTGAATGGGGATAAATGGAGGAAATGAAAGATAGACAGGCTGGGGAAAGGAGGATTGATGGCTGTAAACATCACAATGGTAGAACGTGGTTTCGCAATTATGGGATATTGTTTCACGATCTTCTGAAACGCACGGATATTGAACTCATTTGGGAAAAAAGCACGAAGGAAGGCCGGGTTATGACAAAACTTCTTAAAGCGAGGTTTTTATAAAAGCTTGAGTAGCAAACAAAGTCCAAACTACTGCTGTAGCTCACAATAGAAGATGAAGGAGATAAAACTTATCCAACGTGTTTGTCAAAGCAAAACTTATCCTGCTCTAAAAGTAGACATCATCCATGTTGTTCAACCTCCAATGCATCATTAGCATTTTTGTACAACTAATAGTAATACTAAGCTTTGCCTCTTAAAAACAATGTTTTTATTTGAAAAAATTCGCATATGATTCGACTTGCTCCTTGACATGGCATAGCTGACTCTTATTTTGGACTATATTTCTATGGCTGTATGTTATAGATGACTTATTCTAATTTCAGTTCATTACAGACTTCCTGAAATATTGTTATTTGAACTTTATTCCTCATAAGCAGTTACAACTCGCTTGATAAATGTTGCATGATGGTAAGTAAAACACAAGGCTTGTTTCAGAATAATATCACAATCCTTATCTTAAAAGTATATTTAAAAAAAATAATTTACTTGCAGATAATATAATAATACTGAAATAAAAGGCAACTGAAGTGCACTTAAAGAAAGTACACTTTCATGAGGGTTTCTTAATACACTTAAGTACGCTTTTAAAAAGTGCATTTTGTAATAATGTCAAATTAAGTACAATTTAAATCATTATATTTTAATATTTTGCAGAGTTGTAAAGAAGTACACTTATTTTGTTGTGTTGACCAACATATTAAAGCACATGATAAACTATATGATTATAATTGGATCTTTTAAATATACTGAATTGCAACTTCATCATAACAAATATATTTAAACACATGACATACAATAGAAGTTTCAGTACAGATGACATTAAAATACATTTTAGTTCACTATAAATGCTTGTCAGTAAATTCAGCAGTACATTTTAACCATATAGTTTAAAGACAATAGAAGTAATAATTATAAAATTACATACAAAGACGTAAGTAATACTTAAGTGGGTCAAAAAAGCACTCTAAAGTTTAGCAAATTGCAATTAATGTTCAATTAATCTGAAAACATTGCATTCGGTTTACACTTAAGTATATATAATTTTTAAAGCATATTATTTCTTTATTAAGTATGCTAAAGTGTTCACAAGGCAGACATTTCGTGTTGTACATATTTAAGTTTGATAGTGTTTGTAACATAAGCCTCGGTTAGGTACATCGCTGTATCATTGTCTGAGGTATGACCAAACGGAGGCAGTATTTTCCACTTACAGACACACACACACACACTGAAAGCCCTCACACACTCAGAACAATGAGAGGATGAAGATTGGGTTTTAAATTGAACGGCATTGTCTTCTCAGATGCTGCCATCACCACATTGATTTATCTGTGCATATTTTAATTTGTCCTGGATACAATAGACCATTATCACAATCACTGCCTGCAATTACCCGTTTATTTCTGCGTTCATTTCGAAATTTTAATTGATGGCAACTTTTAATGATGCTGTGCAATTAAAAGCCATCCGATGAATGAAATGTTCAGCAGAGTTATTTAAGAAACAGTACAATACTTGATGGCACAAACATCTTTTAGCAAACTCATATATAAAGTTAACGTTGGAGTCTTTTTAATTGATGTCACGCTGTTTTGAGCAGAGAGACAGCGGAGCCGTCGATGACTTCAGTCAGGTATGGAGTGTCACGGACTGAAAGACAATTCAAGTCTTCAGTTATTGACACAGTGTCAGACGTCTGCTATAACTCAACAAAAATGCATGTTATGAGGTGCAGGTTCAGCTCTAGGCCCTGTCTGACTGAACTGCAGTCAAGGGGAACAGGGTTGTGAGTAGAGCATATTTACTCTAATGTTTGTTGTTTAAATTAAAATTATACTGTATGTACATGCTATAGGTCAAAAGTTTGGAATAAAGTTTGGTTTCTTATGCTCACCAAGGCTGCATTTATCTAATCAAAAATACAGTAAAAATAGTAAAATTGTGAAATATTATTGCAATTTAAAACTGTTTTCTATTTGAATATATTTTAAAATGTAATTTATTTTTGTGATTCAAAGCTGAATTTTCAGCATCATTACTCCAGTCTTCAGTGTCACATGATCCTTCAGAAATCATTCTAAT
>JAFVLL020019608.1:0-10912 GCA_021397915.2 Tor tambroides
ACACACACACACACACACACACACACACACACACACACACACACACACACAGACACACACACACACACACACACACACACACACACACAGCATCCCGTCTGCCAGCTAGTGTGTGTTAGTGTTTGATACGGTGTGGGTTTGCGACAGTATTAGGGTGGATTTTATCTCTGTAATAGTGTTTATTCTCTCATTCACTCCCGCATGAAGAAACACGAGTGGAGGGGAGGAGAAATTACATCATGTTGGCAGATGATGTTGAGAGTGGCTGGGATGGTGTGATGAGAGAGAACTGCTGAGATCACACAGATGGAGCTGATAGCAGTAACCATATTCCTCTTTCTCTCTTGTTTCCTTAGCCATATGTAAGCAGGGCTGCAGCACTGAGCATGGCTCCTGTAAAGTGCCTGGAGACTGCAGGTAACACATAACATTTATTTATACAGATAATGGATTTAATGATTCTTTTACAATATCAAGAGAGCTGACTTATGTCTAAATAGGCAGCACCCTTCTAAGGTAGCATGCTAACTAAAAAGCCCATAGCCTCATAAGTAAACTCAAACGAAACCCAATTTTCTGCACTGGTCTACTATTAAGTGACTGATTTTGAACACCACAATGGCAACATATAGAATCTCATAACTAGGGCTGCAAAAATTAATTTTTTTAATGATAAAAATTGCAATTATGCTTTAAGATGTGATTTTTTTTTCTTTAAATAGCTTATTTATAAAGAGGTTTTCTGTGCATTTTTGTACTTTTGGTCACATTTTGTAATATATATAAAAATTTTAATAAATAATAATTATTACATTATTTTGATTATTGTTACTATTAAAAATAATATACAAAATAAGAAATATTTTAATTGTAAAAATACTTTTTCCCTGTAAAATACAAATAATATTTAATAATAATAATAATTTAATTTTACAGCACAACTGTAAAATTACAATACAAATTTTTATGTTTTAATTAGCTTTTTTCATGTTCAAATTTTAAACCATGAAGCTTTTATTTTGGCAGAAAACTGCAGGAAATCCTCCTTCCAAGTTTAATTTTAAGTGTGATACAATTCTGAAATAAGCAATAAAATGCACAAATATTCAATAAAATAGTCTTGTAATTAGGATTTTTTTCATGAAATTGAACTGTTTTACTCATATTTTTAAGCATTGAATTGTTTATATTCAACATTTTGTGTGTGATTTGTTTACTGTACAATGCATTATAAGATTTCCTTATCTGCAAAAAAAAAAAAAAGTCATGCATTTTGGCTTAACAAAGTCTGAAAAAACAGCATAAGGTTGCCACATACACTTAGCAGCAGCCTTTGCGTTGCAAGTGCGCACATTATGCCTTAGAATCCTATCTAGGTAGGCAGCTCACTAGGTATCGGAGCAGAGTCACATTATGTCAGTGATTTCAGTGCATGTGGTACAGTATTTTCAGAGGTGATGCTCTGCCCTTCACAGGTGTCTGTACGGCTGGCAGGGCGAGTACTGTGACCAGTGTATCCCTCATCCCGGCTGTGTGCACGGCACATGTGGCGAACCCTGGCAGTGCCTGTGTGACACCAACTGGGGAGGGCAGCTCTGTGACAAAGGTAATTCTATTCTATTCTATTCTATTCTATTCTATTCTTCAGCTTGGGTCATTTGTTGAATTGTTTTGCATGGCGTAGACTTGAACACCTGTGGCACACGGCAGCCCTGTCTGAATGGCGGCACCTGCAGTAACACGGGACCAGACAAATACCACTGCGCCTGTCCTGATGGCTACTCGGGACAGAACTGTGAGAGAGGTGGGTCACACACAAACACACACACCTCACATGGCTGATGTCCACCGTAAACATCCTGCAAAAAAGCTGAATTTCCAGCATCATTACTCCAGTCTTCAGTGTCACATGATCCTTCAGAAATCATTCTCATATGCTGATTTAGAGCTCAAGAAACATTTATTATTATTATCAATGCTGAAAACAGTTGTGCTGCTTCATATTTTTTGTGGAAGCTGTAATACATTTAATTTCAGGATTCTTTGATGAGTAGAAGTTCAAAAGAACAGCATTTATTGAAATGAAATCTTTTTTTAACATTATAAATGTCTTTACTGTCACTCTTGATCAAATGAATGCACCCTTGCTGAATGAAATTGTATTTGATGTGAGGAATATTCCACATTCATGGAAGTACTGGAGAAAAACCATCATGGATAAAATTCTGATTGATCTGAATTTTCCAAAGAAGAAAAAAAGTCCGATAGATGTTTTCTTGAGTGCACAGTTTGTATGTTTTTGATCAGAATCACTCACGTTACTTATCAGCGAGTCATCAGATTAAGCCATGTATCGTGTTGCAGTTCATGTCAGCCATCTGGCGAGAAACTCAGTTTTATTTACTGGCCAAAGCCAAATTTTACTCACATTTGGCACTTGGTGAGGGTTAATTTTGGATCCTGCTTGTCTATATTTCTCTTTTTCGATTTATTCTGGATTCTGTCATCTGTCTTTCTTTGGACAGGAGATTTTTATGTGCACTAAGGGAGAAAAGAGCAGAGAGATACACACGCAAACATACACTTACTAATCAAGCAGTCCGTATCCTGGCCAAGCCGAAGAATGCAGTGTTCATTTTTTTGGGGGGCAGAATAATGTATCACATCGTGTCACATATGTGTGCTGGAAAAATAGATCTGTTGCTCGGGTTGGTTTGGCACGATGTGTCTTCTGTCAAACACACTTCACTAGGCCGTTCCTGGATGCAATAATAGAGATATTTTCTTGTTCTGCTGTTTTCGTTTTGCTCTGGTTTGCTTCGATTTTTGTTTATCCTTTTTCTTGTCACGTTTTATTGGAAATACAAGCTCACGGCCTCTTGCTACACTCGTCTGTTTTTGTTGGTGGTCTCTGTGCGGTGTGAGAAAGGCCAAAGGGGCTTTCCCGTCCACTGACTGATCTGATAAAGAGCGATAGAGCGAGGAGAGGGAGTGACTGGGAGATTGAAAGGGGGAAAACCAAGACGTGACCCTGCCTGACTGTCTGTGAACTCTAAGACAATGTGATTTGATGCAACAAAACTCACACTGATCCCTCTCTCTCTCAGTTGAACATTCAGCTGACCCTTTGCTAAACTCTGCGACCGTTGCTTGCTCTGAGAAGCTTTACAGAACGTCTCATGATCTCTGAATTAGAGAAAAGCCCTGTTTTCAGTAAAGCTTTCCAGAAACAGAGGACTTCTATATATTTGCATTAGAAAACTGTAAAAGATTTTTTTTTTTTTGTGGCAGATATAGTGAAATGTCAGTTTGCATACTGTAACTGAACATTTGTATTTCCACCACACTGTAAAATAATAAAAAATTGTAAAAAATTATTCATAATGTACAGTCAGTGGGTCATATTTATTATAGTTATTTTATGTAGTTATTTTAGTATTATTTATTTACTATTAGAGTATTTATCAGTATTTTGAATTGGCTTTGTATATTTTCAGCTTTTGTTTTAATTTTAGTAAAAGTTTCAGTATTTTTTTGTCATTTTTATTATTTTTTTTAAATATTTTGTATTATTATATTTTTATTTACATTTTTATAAATTTAGGTTTATTTTTATTTCAGTTTTAGTTTAAGTAATTCTAGTGTTTATATAAACTTAACTTAAACAACTTATTCAGTTGCCAAAGCAATTTTTAAAAAATATTTCTTTGTAAAGTTTTCATTTTGTATTTTATTTTAATTTAATTTAATTTAATTTTGATATATTTAGGTTTTTTTCAGTTTTAGTTTTAGTAATTCTAGTACTTATATAAGCTTAACTTAAACAACTTCTTCAGTTAGCTACTAAGACAAAAATTTCTAATGTTTCTTTGTAAAGTTTTCATCTATTTTATTTTATTTTTTCAATTAATAAAATCTATTTTTAATCAAATAAAATCAAATTTTTGATTTGAGTTTGAATTATTTTATTGTGTGAGTGGAAAGAGACAGTGGAGTCATAAGATGACATGAAACAGGCAGAGGCACACAGTGCTGCTAGATAGAAAGGGAGTTTGTCATTGTTTGGCAAATGTGTGGTCCATGTGTTTTATTTTGGGGTAAAATGTCTGTGTATTTTGTGCATTCCTTTGGAAAATGCTGTTCTGTCTCAGTTTTGCTTTGATTGTGTGTGAGCACTACATTATAACATCTCTCTCTCCCTGGCTCTCTGCAGCGGATAACGCCTGTCTGTCTGAGCCCTGTCTGAACGGAGGCAGTTGTGTGGAGTCCAGTCAGGGCTTTGAGTGTCAGTGTGCGCCGGGCTGGACCGGACCGTCCTGCAACATCAGTAAGATAGACTCAAACTGTTCAGATTTTTCATACATCAAACTACTTTGAAGGAGAGAACAGAGCCATATATAGAAACCAGAATGAGACTTGAAGTTGGGCTCTTTTGACTAAAGCCAGAGAGCAGCCACCCAGAATAACTGCATGTCATCACATTAAAATCACTCCTTAGCAACGGCATAGCAACACCATTTGAACTTTTTAAAGTCACTTTTTAGTGACTTTAGGCTATTTGTCCCTTATTCTACAAGAAAGTAAAACATGCTTATTAGAGGTGGGCAGTTTTGTTTTTGTGCTTAAAAAATGATCCATGATCCTTCTAAAGTCATTCTAATATATTAGAACAAAATAACTGAAACAAAACTCTGAATTTCAGAAGTCTCTTAAACTATGATGCAAACTATGATGTCTCCTCCTCTTCCTCAGATGAAGATGACTGCAGTCCGAACCCGTGCAATCACAGCGGTGTGTGTGTGGACCTGGTGGACGGTTTTAAATGCATCTGCCCCGCACAGTGGACCGGAAAGACCTGTCTCATTGGTGTGTGTGTGTGTGTGTGTCTGTGCCCCTCTGTGTGCCTCTGCTCCCTCTCTTTCTTTGAGTCAGGGTGTGTTTGTTCAAAAATCCAATTTACCATGGTAACCGAGTCAGCCTTGGAAGAATTTAAGTACCAGACCACCATGAGACCCCCGCCGCTGATTCATACGAGAGCGCATTTACAGTCCATTAACACACACGCACAAATTCCTCAGGGACTCTTGGCTGCGTGCGTATCAGTCTGATTGTAATTTAGACTGCGCTCATGCTGATTTCTTTTGTCATTTTTGGCTCAGATGCTAATGAGTGCGAGGAAAGCCCGTGCGTCAATGCCCACTCCTGCCGCAATCTGATTGGCGGATACTTTTGTGAGTGCCTCCCTGGTTGGATGGGCCAGAATTGCGACATCAGTAAGTATTTCACGGTTTCAAATGAATGCAGTCAGAGTTTGAATTATTAGGAGCTCTAAGAGAAGTTCAGATGTTTGCATATCATATAGCAGTGTCACAGAGAAATTAATGAGAAATTAATTACTGTAATTTTCCATTGAAAAAGTAAAGTAAGGGATTATTCTTAATTTTTCTGTCATTTAATTACAGTTACTTCTGATGTAACTGCATTAAATACTCTATAGACTATAGAACAATTTTCTATAAAACAATGGTGGAATTCAAATCAGAATATTACATCTAATGTTAAAATGTATTTTTTTAATGTAACCTTCCCTTAAACATTTTGGTCAGTTAAAATTATATATATATATATATATATATATATATATATATTTTAAAGAATTAAAAAGCAGTTTTATGTCTGTCCTTGTATTGTTCAGCTGAAATGTAATTAGAAGCTTGTAATTATTTACTTTTTTAGAGTTGTTAAATTAAACTATTAAAAATGTCTTCATTTGTTGAAATAAAGCTGAAATAAAGTAAAATTATTAGATGAATATTAGATGAAAACTTTACCAAAAATGCTTCCTTGACAACTAAATGAAATAAAAATAATGAAATACGAAAATAACCAATATTAAAACAGAAATAAAAATAAGTTAAATTAATATTCTATTATAAATAGAAGTATTTAAAAAATACTAAAACTAAAAAAAGACATAAAAAACATAAGACAATTCAAAATAATAATTACTACTATAATAGTATATAATTAATACTAAATAAATTACTTAAATTACTTTCTTGTTTTTCCAACAGCTAGTGGTTTAGTGTGGCAAAATACAACATTGCTCTCTAATAGGTTCATTGAAATGAATCAGTTCCGAACAAATGATTCACAAATTCATTTGATTCATCAAACAGTTTTCCTAAAAATCCCAGCATGACATTTGAGCAAAGCCCTATCAGTTGTAGTAAGGACATAAAAATGAAACCTAAAATCGTGCCGGTCATTGAGAGGAGTTTTTTAAATGACCAGACATTTAATTTTTGTCTGTTTGATAATAAAATGCTCAAAAACAACTGAAATAGACTTACTGAAGGAGTGACCTGAGCAATATTTAGATACCAGAATATCAGAGATTTGGCAAATGCATTGCCACTTGTAAGTTTATTCAGTATTTTGACTATTTTTATTAACTTTCAGCTGCTAAAAGTGTCTAGTATTCTCAGCCATCTCTGTTTCACCTGGTTTAAACTCAAGATTTTCTCCCGAAAATGCAAATTAGTGTGCAGACTCTGTCTGGGCCTGATATGGAGCCTGATTTTGCTTTCTTGGCGTGATTTCTGTAATGTGAACTGATATTTTGATGGGTTCCCCTCGCAGATGTCAACGACTGCCACGGACAGTGTCTTAACGGAGGACTGTGTAAGGTAAGGCCTCAAATGTTTTCCAGCGCTTTTGGCAGATGTGAAAACCCCCCAGACCCGCTTTCTCCGTTTCTGTCACCTCCATCCATTCCTGTTTAAAAATAGCAGAAGCTGAGTCATGTTTTGGAGAATGAACATAAAGACAAAATGGTCAAAAAGACAGAGTGAGTTTGTGAAACGATTGGATTACCATAAACATTCTTGTCTCCTGCCCTTGTCTCCTATTCATTGTTTTTTCGCTCACTCTGGTTCAGCGCTGTAGTCCAGGCTGAGCGGTGTACAG
Source organism: Tor tambroides (assembly GCA_021397915.2). Lineage (NCBI taxonomy): Eukaryota > Metazoa > Chordata > Actinopteri > Cypriniformes > Cyprinidae > Tor > Tor tambroides. Next base: position 6,970 of record JAFVLL020019608.1, read on the forward strand.
CTGGAATGCATTAGGACATTGTCTGAGCCAGTTAGCTATCAAAACACAGCGAGGAAAGACCTAATCAGTCCTGACAATCCCGTGTTTGATTTGATCAAATGAAACATGTTGTAATGGGCTTTAGGTTATTAGTCCCTTATAGAAAGTACTAGGGGTGAGCGATATTGTCTTTGTATAAACTTCACAAAGTTTTGTTTGATTTATGCTTAAAAGAAAAACTATTTGTCAGTGGGCCAAGTAAATAAAATTCAAGATGTATTCTATGAAAGAATGTTGTTTTTTTACACAGTTTTGCTCCTCAAGTAAATTAATCTTGTATTAAGGATGTTTTTAGACATTTTTGCTTTAAAACAAGACTTCAATTTAATAATTATTCATTTAAAGGACACTTATAGTTATTTAATTATATTATTAATGATTATTAATACTATTAATACAGTTAATTATTTTACTGTATAGCACAGAATTCAGAAAATCTTTAAATTATTAAATAATATTATTAATAATTATTGTTAAAATCATATTATTAATAACAATAACAATATATTATTTTTTATTAATATTATTACATTTTACTCAGTTTGAAATAATAAAAAATAATAATAACAATAATTTTATTTTACAACATAATATATTATTATTATTATTATTATTATTATTTTGTGTGGATTAGTTTCAATTATATTATTAATGATTGTTAATATTAATAATATTAATACAATTATTTTTTTACTGTATAGCAAGGATGAATTGTTATTATTAATGTTAATAACAATTATAATAATTATCATTACCCGAATTAAGAAAACATGCAATATGTAAATACTACTACTGCTACTACTACTACTAATAATAATTATTATTATTATTAGTAATGTTTACAATAATTATTATGTATCATCTTCAATGTGAAAAATGGCAACAACACCAATGATTTTATTTCACAGTATATTCAATTATTATTATTTCATGCTGATTTTTGTAATATTTATTTTTTAAATGAATATTCCATTATACCGCCCATTCCTAATGTCTCTCTCTCTCTCTCTCTCTCTCTCTCTTTGTCTGTCTGTCAGGATCTGGTGAATGGATATCGATGTGTGTGCGCAGCAGGCTTTGCAGGTGAGCACTGTGAGCGAGACGTGGACGAGTGCGCCAGTCGACCCTGTCTCAACGGCGGACGCTGCCAGGACGCTGTCAACGGATTCCAGTGTCTGTGTCCACCTGGTTTCTCAGGTGCCACGTGTCAGGTGAGCTCCAAAACCTTTTCTGGTCATTAATGATTTGTTGTAAACGTGCCTAAATGAACCTTGTGAGCGAGTATTAAAGTGTGTGTGATTTTGTCTTCAGCTGGACACAGACTACTGTGAGAGCGGCCCGTGTCAGAACGGAGCTCAGTGTTTTAGCCTGGCCTCAGATTACTACTGTAAATGTCCTGAAGATTACGAAGGCAAAAACTGCTCCCAACTTAAAGACCACTGCCTCATCACACCATGCCAAGGTAGGTTACCCAGAAAATACAGTAGTATATCAATATATGGCTCTTAATATTATATATATATATATATATATATATATATACAGCATATATGAAGAGTTGCAAATATATATATATATATATATATATATATATATATTAGGTTAAAGATAACTAAAAATACAGCTAGCTAACACAATAAAACACGATAAAAACATGATTTTTGAAAATTAAAAAAACAAATAAACTCTTCATATATATATATATATATTAGTGCTGTCAAGCGATTAATTGCGATTAATCGCATCCAAAATATGTTTTCGTTTGCGTAATATATGTATGTGTACTGTGTCTATTTATTATGTATATATAAATACACACACATGCATGTATATATTTTGAAAATATTTACATGTATTTACATATCTATATTTATATTCATATAATTTATATTATAAATAAATATATTTAATATATAAACATAACATATTTCTGAAATATATACATGCATGTGTGTGTATTTATATATACATAATAAATATACACAGTACACATACATATATTATGCAAACAAAAACTTTTATTTTGGATGCGATTAATCGCGATTAATCGTTCGACAGCACTAATATATATAATTTATTAATTAATTATTATTTAATATTTTTTAATGAATAAGATTGAAAATTATTTTATCTTTATTTATTTCATTTAAATTATTTATTTCACTTTATAGAAAATACATGGGATTTTTACTTCTTTGTTACTTCTTTTATTTATTTATTTATTTCGCAAACCTGATCTAGTTGGTTTGCTGTCGATGGAAGATATCCGTTGAAAATCCGTGTTAGCTCTAGAGTCCTGGAGTCTCCAGCTTCATTGGGTGCTAATCGGCGCTCTCAGACTCCCGATCGCGAGCCTCATGTGCGGGTGGTAAGATTATCTGGTTGGGCACATTCTGAGGCTTTAATGGCCACTGGAAATAGAAGTCCGGTCTTTATTTAGTCAGCGCAGCCGTAAGACTATCCTCATCTCAAGGCCTCGGCGCGTTTGATGCCGTGCCATTGTGTACGCCGTTGCGTTAGCGATTGCTAACTCTAGTCTATTGGTCTCCCGGGCTGGAGCGCCATGGTAACAGCTAGGATATCGTTACACCACGCATATGCTAACCCAAAGTGAGCTTACCGAGAGGGGAAAACCCACCGCTAGTCAGACTACATGACGACTTCGCTAATTCTTAGCATGCCGCTGTCTGCTTTCATCATAGCTGTCAGTGACATATTTGGATGAAGGCAGATTCCCATGGTGATGGAAACCCTGGAAATATTGTCAAATTTTATTTCAAAGTCATGTTAATTCAAAAATCTTAAAATTCAACGACCTTTCATAGAAATTTCTGTGGTAATTTTTTTTTTCTAGATATGCTCAGTTCTAAAATATTTCAAATTGCACAAATGGCTTTAAAAGCCATGGAAAGTCATTGTTCAGATGACTTTTTGCTTTTCAAATAAGTTTATCTCGTTTAAAGGATGTTTAGATGTTTTTTCTCTAAAACAAGATTAAGTAAAAATACTTGTTAATTATGAGATTTTATTACTAATGATTGTTAATTAATAATATTAATAATTATTTTACTGTATAGCAAGTAAGAAGAGATAATAACGATAATAATAATGACTTTTTTCAGTTCTTATTTACTGTAAAACAAGAATTTAAGAAAATATTAAAATATATGAATTATTACTTCAATAAATTATTATTACTTAGTAAAACATAATAATTAATGTTATTGTTATTATTGGTAATGTTGACAATAATTATATTTAATATTCTTAATCAGCATAAAATAGTAGTAATAATAATATATTAATTAGCAACTATATTATTATTATATAGTTAATTATTATAGAATATAATAATTATTTTTATTACTATTATTATTACTACTTCTACTACTACTAATAATATATTCATAATGACTAACTATATATTATTAATAATAATTAAGATTATAATAAATAAAATTATCGTCAACATTAATACTATTAATTCTATAATAATAATAATAATAATTATTATTATTATTACTACTACTACTAATAATAATAATATATTCATAATGACTAACTATATATTATTAATAATAATTAAGATTATAATAAATAAAATTATCGTCAACATTAATACTATTAATTCTATAATAATAATAATAATAATAATAATTATTATTATTATTACTACTACTACTACTACTAATAATATATTCATAATGACTAACTATATATTATTAATAATAATTAAGATTATAATAAATAAAATTATCATCAACATTAATACTATTAATTCTATAATAATAATAATAATAATAATAATAATTATTATTATTACTACTACTACTACCAATAATAATATATTCATAATTACTAACTATATATTATTAATAATAATTAAGATTATAATAAATAAAAT
>JAFVLL020019609.1:0-29135 GCA_021397915.2 Tor tambroides
TGTAGAATGATTTTGCCGCTGTAATTGGATTGGCTGTTTCTAAAGAGGCTTCTGTCGCTGATGGCACAGATGCGGTGGAGTGATGCTTTCTCTTTATGCGTGCCCTTCGGTTATACATTTTTAAGGCGTGTAATAGGCAGTGGGCCACACAGCAAGGGAGGTTCAAGATGATGTTTACAGAACACTTGCTCTGTTAAAAACGTTTGGCTGTGCTACTTTGTATGATTATTTCAAATGAGCGTGTCCAATGCTAATGTCACTTTGCATTTGTATAAACAAGCATCCATTCCCCAAGTAAACAACACAAGAAACGGAGCCTAGCTTCTTAGGATGTGTTCGAGTTGTCTTCTGGAAGAAGAATGAGAACCTACAGCAGGGTCTAAATCATAGATATGAGGAACCACTACCCAAAGAGAGAAATGGACTGCGGAAAATGGATGTGGCTCCCAGCTCCCCGCCCTGGCATCATAAATAACCTCACCATTGATCGGCTGTAGTCTGTGATTCTCCGCAGCCCTTCTCTCCACATTCATCAGCCCTGCGTCTGATGTGTTTGCCGGCTACTTAATCCTCCGATTACTCAGTTGGCCTTTGCCCAGTGTCTACAGCTCTACCTCTCTGTGATTTGCTGGGTGCCCAGAATAGAGCATGTTATGGTGCTAATCTGTAATAAATCTAAAGTTATTCGAAAGTGGACAGCACTGAATAGGGCTGCACAATTAATCGCATGCGATTTGTCATGCGCATCTCGTCAGTAAAGCCGGTTCTTTGATTAGCGATAAATCTCCATCACCTGCTTTCAGATGGAGCGGCATTTAATACACGGAGCCGTAGTTCGCTGACAAACCACGCAAAACCGCGTTCATAATCAAATGCGATTTATCAGCGATTATGAACGTGATTTTGCGCTGATTTACCGCTAATCAAAGAACCGGCTTTACTGACGAGATGTGCATGACAATAGCATGCGATTAATCATGCAGCCCTAGCCCTGAAGTCATACAGGGTTTATGCAGCACTGTCTACTTCTTAACACTGCTCAGGGATCAAATTAAAGTTCTGTAAGATGGTCATGCTCCAAAAGTGCTGAATGTGGAATAAAAAAAAAAAAATAGTTGCGATCCACTGGCGAGAGGTTTCACCCTAGTTTCACCCTCTCTGAGAGTGATCAGTGTATTTCTACATTGTAAGAATTGAACTGATTTGAACAGACTTCTCAGGCAGCAAAATGTGTAGCCTGGCAACAATGTGAGTATAAGAAAACAAACAGAAACAGGAGTAAAACACTCTCTCTGGTGCTTAAGCATACATTTTTTATAAATGCTTGAGAGACTAAAAAGAAAAGGGATTTATGATTCTGGAATTTCAGATCGAGGTTTAACAGAAATGGGAAATCAGGTCAGATGGTGATAATAAAAGATTTTGACTTCCTTTGTTTTGGTGTCCCCATCTTCCACCAGATCAGACCGTTGGGCATCCATTCATTCTCTTGACTCAGTTGAAGGGCATCTGGACGGATGAGTCCAGATAGTGCTCTAGGGCACTGAAGAGCTCCCATTGTCTTCACACAGTGCTGTACCAGAGCCCTGACAGTGGACATGTTGATACACGGTTCCCTTTATCTTGCCAGGTCGGGCCATTTATTTTGTGAACGCTTCTGAATGTAAAGGGCTTGCCATTTTCTATTATCTATGAGAGGCTAGTCTTTGTTCATCTGTGGAGGATTCCTCTGGTTCAGCTGGAAGAGGACCTTTTCAGAAGGCCTGCCATGGTGAGGGACATGCCTCTCAGTGGACTTCAGTGAATTGGTCTGGTTCTCGGCTCTTTTCACTGGACTGACTTGAAAAAGTGGCTATTTGTTTTTGAATAGATTTTCACCATTATCACAAATTTAAATGTATAAAAGTAATTCAAGCAGAACACATTTTTGAAAGCGGTCTTATGTTTTGAGGACAACTCAGCAGTTTTCTGCACTCTCTTTTGGTTTTACATAGCAGATGGGATTCCTATGAGGTACACTGTATTTGATTTGATCATGACTTAGAGGGGTTTCTGTGATAAATTGGGCCTTTTGGATAATCCTATCAGATTATAATTTGCATACCAGCATACATTATTCATTTAGTGTCTGCTTCTCCAATTAGTCGAAGTCAGGTTTTTCTCCGGAGAGGTTTTAACATCTGTGCGACCCTGGAAATCCTGCAGGAGATTTGAGCTAATCAGCCACAGTGTTTGCCTGTGTGTTTACTCATTCCCTCACGCTTTCTTGCTCTGTCTTGACCTGTCCTGGGCACCATGCTCCAGTGGGAGCTTCCTCTCTGTGAACGAGATAAAGGATCAGAGCGCTTGACAAAATGCCACTGCCATGCCTGTCAATGAGGGCGGCACCCCCTCACATCCACACTCGGCTCGAGATCGACCCCTTTGCCGGTTTCCTTTGAAAGATATTTTTGCTGCTCTTGCACCTGGATTCCACCCCCTTAACATCTTAACAGTGCCATCTGTTGAAAACCATCCGGCTGTTTATGTGGTTTGTTGTTTTGACTGTTTGCTCACATCTTTTATGGCCTTTTCTCCACTGCTCTCTGAAGACGTGTGCCGATTCATGCCATAAATACAGCAGATTCTTTGACGGCTGTCTGACTATGTCTCGCCACAGTCTAGACTCCAGTGCTTCACCCGCTGACTGGCTGTCTGCTTCTATGCCTGCTTTCTTCCTGACTGACTGTCTTTTTGAGTCGCTGCTTCAAGGCTTAAAGCGCTTGACTGGTTGACAGATTGTTTGACTCTTTGACTTCTTCATTCATGTTTTTGAAGCGAATCATTGGCTGGATTGATCTGTGCTCCTCATGCCCCTATGGGGAGTGATACTCCCTTGCCCCGGTCTCACTTTATTTTTCTGCTTCTCAGACACAACAGTCTTCCCCTAGGACTTTATTGCTGCCTTTTTACTTGTCTTTCTTTGAGCTATCTTGATTTATTTTCTGCTCATCCCTCTCTTCTCTTCATAAAAGGTTTAATTTTTGTTGATTTATTTTATTAGTGGATGCTCTCACAGTTTGGAAGACGCATCCTGCGAGGGCGGTGCACCTGAGGCGGAGAGGGTAATCTTTATTCCCTATGTGTGTACCTGTTCCTGAGGGATGAGAGTGTTAGGGAATGACAGCTCTTTGTAACCTGGTTTCTTCCTCTAGCTGTTTATCCAGGAGCTGTCTTTCCTCTTCCTATTTGTTTTTTATCGAAAAAAGCAGAATTTGAGTGCTTGTGCTGAATGAGACAGGTGGTGCTCTGATCTTTCCATGTAGTCATCACCAGAATCTTAATGCAAAGAGAGCAACAGCCACATAAACACAGCCTGGGGTTGAGGTGTGCACCGTTAGATTTGCTCAAACCCCTGCTATGACACTGCACAGCCAAAAGCGATACCTTTGCGCTTCCTGTAAGCAATTGAAAGAAAAGGAAAGGCGTGATTAGCATGAAGAAACAGTAGCCTATTCATCTGAGCTGGATGCAGCTAAACAGCGTGGAAAATTCATACTTTAAAAGCCAGAGTGTGTTTTTAACGGTTAGTGGGTTCAGAGCAGACTGAACTTCTGGTCTCAGAGAGAGAAAAAAGTGGGGAGAGCGAAATTACTGAAGCATCTCTTTTAAGAGACCACTGTCTGCTCCAAAAGCAATTTACTGCACACCAAAATGTGTAGTATAGAGTCTTACAGAGGGACATTTTTCAGTATCACCTGGGAATACAAAATGAGAACAATAAACTTCCCATATTTTTGTTGAGTATGCTGTTTTATTGGTGCTTGCTAGGCTCTTTTACCCAGTGGTAATTTTCATAGTTTTTTTAAGATGTGGTTTCCAGTGTTTTGACATTGTATATACTTTATATTAATGAATTTTAGTTCATTTTACTTGAACTAAAATGGCAGCTGATTTTAGTCAACAAAAATGTAATTTTAGTTAACTAAAGTGCAAATATATATATAGTGCTATATTAGACACATTTTATATAATGACATAGTTGTTTTGTATGATTATTGTGGTCTTTTTGTCTTGTTGTTTTCTTTGTCCCCTATCTTGACGTTATATATATATATATATATATATAAACATCCTTAGCCATCTTTATCTGTCCTGATAAATGACCTGGTGTTCTGTTGTGCAACACATACAGTGCATAGCTACACTCTTGTGTTTCCAGCATAATGCTGATCCTGACACTCTTGAGGTTGTCTTACAGCTCTCATTAAGGGCTAGTTTTACAAGTGGCATCACGGCTGTGAGAATTTAATCCGCCTTGTGTTCTAAGGGTGGTTATCTCCATTGTACTGGCTTTAATGTGACATATAGGCCTCCACTGTCCCGCTTTGCACGAGAAACAGAGCTGCTAGTGGTTTGTTCACAATAGGGGTTGTGATTCCTGCTGAATAATAGTGGCATGCTTGTAATATCTCTGGTTAACTGCCCCCTTCGCTCCTAAATCATTACTAGTACGGAATGCACTATTCGCCTTAAGTGTACTGTTGCGAACACAGCTACCAGTATTTGTGGAGTTTGTTTCCACCACTGTCTCCATAGAAATGCGAACCCATGCACATAATTGAATTATATCGAATACATGAATTAAACATGAGACATGATTCATTGACATTTGGTGGGTGGAAATAAACAATGACAAAGTTGTTATTGTTTTGTCCCTGTTTGTGTGGTTGCATTGGTTTCACCCAGCTCAAGTCAATTATATTAGACAAATTCTCATTACAAGGAACGTTTATGCATGAATTCTCTGAAACAAATAAGAAGCAGGAGCCAGCGTTGTGTCATACTGGCATCAGTGTTACTAACAGTAATGATTGTGCAATGAAAGAAGGATCAGGAAAGAAGGTTTTCTTTAGAGACCCTAAGGGCAGAAGGAGTGGTAGGTTTGTAGGCTGGTAAGTGAACAGTGCTTGGGATAGATCATGCCAGAGGCGATCTGTCAGACGCTCATTGGCTTATCTAAGCCAAGCCTGGGCCTGGGGATCCAAATCACAGTGTGTGATAACTGTTTGCTTAATCACTGGTACAGGAAGAAGGAAATGAGATGACTGTCAATAGGCTCCAGGAAGTTAAATATGCTCCACACACTGCAGAAATGAGATGGTGTCAGAGTTCTCCATGCCTATGAAGTGACAGTGTTTTAAAGCTGTTGAATATGGAAATATACAGTGCCCTCCACTAATATTGGCATCCTTGGTAAATCTGAGCAAAGGTGGCTGTGAAAATAAATCTGCACTGTTTATCATTTTGATCTTTCATTCAAAAAATTCACAAAATTCTGACCTATCATTGAAGTAAAACAACTGAAAGTGGGGAGAAAATCTCATGATAAAATGTTTTTCTCCAATGCATGTTGGCCACAATTATTGGCACCACTGGAAATTCTTATGAGTAAAATATCTCTGAAGTATATTCCCATTCATATTTTTTTAGCATACCAGGGAGACTAGGAGCATAAAATTGTCCAGCTATGACTTCCTGTTCCAAAGGATTATAAATATAAAGAAAACAAAGGCCAAATTCCCTTAATCATTCATCACAAGGAGTAAAACCGAACAATAAAGTTCTGATGTGCATTGTTCTGCAAAAAATAGTTGAGAAAACGGAAAAAAAAAATAAGGCAACTTGATGCAGTAAGACTTTTGAGTTCTCTCAACAATAGTTTTTTAATTCTTCTCAGTAAAGATACTTTGTTTAGCCAACATAAATTTGTTTGTTCATGCAATGCTGATTTTGCTAATAGAAAAGTTCTTGTCACAGCAACTGAAACAACAATTACTGTCATTGAGGTAATTAATTTTTTTTCTGTTTCCTGGATGACAAAAAAGAATGTGTAAAAAGTCACTACGTTTATTTACGAATGACAAACAGTGAATTGTTATAGAAAATTTAATGGATAACTTAGTCTATAGGTAGACAACATTGTCTTTGTTTGTAAAATATCTTAAAAGACTAAGATATCCAGGAAATGGATAAAAGTGGTTGAACATACTCTAGACCTCAGAATCAGAGACACAAACCTCAAGAATGGTGGCAATCAACAAATGTTAAAAAAGATGACCTCTTTACATCATAGTACAACAAATAGCTAACCATAATGACAAAACAACAACAACAAAAAGTTTAAATGAAGTCAGCAAACAGAAAAACAATAATCATATAACAGTAACTGCATAATTTATTCATCCTGCAGTGCATGCTGGGAACTCACAAAGCCTTAACATTTCAATAATATGAAATTCTTTGTTCAGACAACTGTTTTACTAGTTGGGACAACATTTGGGGTAATTTTGTTGGTCTGACAAGGGTTTTTATGTAGTTTCAAGAAAATAGCATTTTTTAGTATTTGAGACTCAAAAGGTTTCGTAAACTGGAAAATATGCAGTTGCATTTTTTTTTTTACAGTGTAGGTTTGAAGTTATCTTACAAAAAGGCTTTTCCATTTGTATTTATTCCTTTTTTTAAACAATCAGGTTGAAATCAAAATCTTACCAAAATGATCTGACATTCTTTCTTTATTTATCTCCTTCTTTTCCAGTTTCTGTGTCTGAAGAACATCCGAACATTCCTGAAAGTGTGCCATGATAAGTTTGGCCTGAGGAACAGCGAGCTGTTTGATCCCTTCGATCTCTTTGACGTGAGGGACTTTGGGAAGGTGAGAAACAGTGGTTTTGCTGAGCACGCAGGTGATCTGAGACTATTAATCATTTTACACCATCATGTTTAAGTCTCCGCAGCTGAATGACATTAATGTTGTGTGCATTTTTATGGGAGATTAACCCATAAGTGAGGCTATTGTGCATAGGCTTTGTTCCACTACTTACAGCACTTTCACACACAATACATTAATGCTGGGGATAATATAAAAGTGTGTGCTATGCTTAATCGGCCCTGTGTAGATTTCTTCCCCCTAGTCTTATCATCTTCACTGCGCGTTTGAATATTCACATGCACATTTGATCACACACCTCGGGGTCACAAGCGTGCCTGTGTGTGCCAGTGCATATCTGTGTCACTACCCATATGGTTTGTGTGTGTGTTTATGCATGTTTCCAAGGATTTCAACAGTACTCATTTTAGGTGATTGATGATCAGCTTTTAAAGAGATTTAGGGGGTGAGTTGTGTGGGAAAGATCTCGTAACTATTCACAGTGCCATCTAGCCAAAGGTTTTCAAACTTTGGTGCCTGGGATCCCCGAATATGATACTCCCCTTGCAGATGAGAAAAAATTGTATTCCTGCTTGATGTCAGATTGTCCCTGCTTTTTCCACACCCTTAAAAGGCACATTTCTAACTTTCTCTGTCAGAGCTTTCTCTAGTGCGTAAGCGCCCTGATGCTGACTTTGCTCTGACAGTCATCCAAGTATTGGAGAAAATGTGATGTCTTTAAGAACAACTGAACCCTGATCTTTATATCACTATGGCAGTTTAGTCAATACACTGACCTCCACAGGGCTCTACAGTGCGACCATTTCAGTCGCATTTGCGACTGAAAACTACTGCGTGCGACTATGAAAAAATATTTAGGAGCACCAGTGCGACTGACCCGATCAGCATATTTATGTTTGTGCTGAGGGAGCTTTAAAGGTTTCTAACGTACTTACATGTTTTTGCAGCGTTGAGTAATGTATCACAGACGTATTCTCTCATTATAACAACAACAACAACAAAAAGTGTAGACAGAGTGTAAATAAGAGATTCATTGTGCAGTGTAAGGAGCTTCGTTGATTATAATGGAGTTTTGTGAGATCGCGATGAACTAAGATGAGTGACAGCTTTTAATGATTATTAAGGGAGTTTGCAAATGTGATATTGATTTAATACAACAGTTCAGTTTAATAACAGTTCATTAAACAAGAAGTTAATATTAAGTGACTTATATTGTCTGACTACAACATGTTGCCTTATTTTACTCTATTTCATCAACGAAAATAGTTTCAAACAAAGAAACAGCTGAGCCGCTGCACATCTCCATTCAAACACAGCGGTGTTTCGTTTATGAATGAACTGCGTTTTTAAATGAATCTAGTGAGTCAATGATTCAATTACCCATTCATAAAGACAGTCACGTACTTCATTCCTGAATGAATCAGCCGTTCAAACTAATCAATTAAATGAATGATTCAGTGATCAAATCAGTGACATACCGCCATCTACTGGCAGTTTGTTTAATTTTTAAAATATCTTTTCTGTTATTTAAATCATTTAATATTTCTACATTCAAAATTGTATATTTAAAACATTAACCTCAACATGAATTTATGAATTTAATTGCACTTATGCAACCTCTGAGCCACATTAAACATCTGAAAATACACCTACAAGCCACTTTTGTGTTCTTCTGTGCCACCTCTGTAGTACGAATTTATTTCTTAAATACTGATTTCATTTGATTGTATCTTATTCTACTTATTTTTATTCTGTTGTTTTAATTAGAAATGATAAAAAGCTTATAAATATATATTTTTTTGAATTTGACAAAAGATGGCATACTTTTAATAAAGTTAGAAAAATGCCATTACAAAGGTAAAAACAAAATTCCCTGTAAATCACTTTAAGGAGTCAAGTATCACCTCGTAATGGGAAGGTTTTGATTATTGATCAGAATTTTTGATTATTGATTTGAAGGTGCTCCTAAATTTTTTAAATTAAGAGCACAATCGTTCCTAAAAAGAAAAGTAAGCGTAGAGCCCTGTTAGGGTGTGTAAATGATGACAGAATTTATTTATGTTGGTGAACTGTCCTTTTAAATATATTTGATCACTACACTTCAACGTCTGTACAATGTACAGATGTTGAAGTGTAGTGCTCAAATATATTTAAAGTGTATTTGTGCATATGAAATTTATGCATGATTTTTTTGAGGACAGCCTGTCTAACTGTTCTTCTGAAACTGAAAATATTAAATGTTTATCTGAAGCTATGTTTCTGAAATTTTTTTCTCATGCCCTCCATTCTTGTGTGTGTTATGTGGCACATTAATATTAATATTAAAGGGGAAAAAAAACTAAAATTGTCTGTGCTCCTAAATTTTTGACTGTGCTCCTAAATGTTTTTGATTAGGAGCACAAGTGCTCCTAATAAAAAAAGTTACCGTAGAGCCCTGCTCCATGATAAAAGCTCATTGTTAATTCTGTTTCTTATTGCTAATTCAGCTTGATGTCTACTGTTTATTTTGGATATGGGTTCTTTCTCATTATCAGTGCAGTTTTAATAGTTATTAGTGAGAAAAAAAGTGCTGTAAAGGTTATTAGCGTTAAAGAGAAGACAACTTCCTTGTTATTGATCGTTTCGGTTGCGTGAATTGATTGGACTTCATGAAGTATTTACAGGTGCAAAGCACTTGTTCGACCATTGAAACGTTTCCAGTCCAATAGTTCTGGTTAACTACAGCTCAGCAAGCGTGTCTGGACATTTCCAATGCCTCGGTCAGGAAAGAAAGGAGCGGCAAGACGATGAGAGCGCTTTAAAGTCTCAAAGGGAGGGGCGTAGACAGCGAGATTAAGCCTTTGCCAGACGGTGAGCTTTAATGGATAATGTGGAAGACGGTGAGTGAGAGTCAATGAGCGCATGGAAAACAATATTAAAACCCTCAAGCAGTCAGAATCAATCACACACACCGTCCACATGTCAATGTGTAAATTGCGTTTGCGTCGACTCGAAGGTGACGGGCTTGTCCCGTCATTGATTCTCCATTAAGGGCAAGCAGCGCATTATAATATATTGAAGTAGGCAGCTTGGTGTCAGTGTGCCATACATGCAAATCATCCACCTCCTTTTAAATGAAGAGAGACGGATGCTTCTGAAGCTCTAGAGCTGAAGGATAGAAAGCATTTTTAATCTTTCAATAGCACATACATTGTTGAACTTTCACCTCGGGCAGTAATATATCTCTATGGCCTGTCAAGCTCAGGGTGCCTTTAATTGGAATGGACAGTCTCAGTCCTTTGTGTCCTTGCAGTTGGTGGGACATTTGATGTGTCTGTGGCCATTTTAGGCATGGCGATAAGCGTTGGTGTCTGTTTTAAGTGTTGTCACTCATGCTTGAGCCTGCCTAATCCTAACAGCGACTTGAATGACTCGTTTCCTGCTTTGTTTGAGAAGAGAGCGCAAATCTGTCTGTTTAGTGTGACTATTTAGTCTCTGCATGCTCTCCATTCATCAGCACTTCATTACTCTTTCCTGGGTGGAGCAGCTACGAGACACCTGTCCCTCCTGATGCTTCAGGTAATTGCCTCTCATCCCTTTCTCCATCTCGCTGCTTTTAGGTATTTTAAACAGATGGCTCACCCCCACATCTCTCACTAAATTCGCCAGAGCGCTCCTGTCAGTGCTCTGATGTTTCATGCCCTCCTCTATCCCATCAGCCCGTGGGACGCATCCTTACGACAATCACAGATGGACCCAGATTCTCCTTACCGTTCCATTTTCATCATTACTCATAAACACACAGCTCTCTGGGGTTCGCTTTTGGTTTAATGTGGCATTCAAACTGAACTGCTTCTGTCTTTTCCTCCCTAATTGGATCTGGATATGCAGTTGTTATCATTTAAATGAACACCACAATCACTTTGGTTCACGTCTTTGTGACAATTAGCGTGATGACACTCCACCTGTTCACAGCCTGTTTATAGCTTTGTGATTTGCAGTGTGTGAATCAGACAGGTTGAAGATGATTTTGATTATCATAGGGTAGATCGCACTCAGTTGACCACTGCAGGCCAGTTTTGACATGGCTGTTCTACAAAATCTTATTCACCTGGTCTCTTTTGTTTAGTGTTGTCTTAATTATCCCTCGTCTTTATTCAGAGACAGAGCAACCTCCCAGTGGGCTCATGTGGGCGTGCTCTAAATTAACAGTCGGTTCATCTGGGGGCACGATCAGTAAAATAGCTTCTTGATTGACACCACTGGGGCCTTTTGGAGACCACTGGGAGTCAAATATTATTTCCATAAGATTAAATAAGAACAAAGAGTGAGACTTATTTACACACATGCACAGATTCTGTGCCTTTTTTATAGTTATTTTGTTGTAAAGTTTTTTGTTTGGTCTGAAATAGAAAAATCTGATTTTCTGTTAGTATTTCTAGGATTTATTAGGGTCATAAATAATTATATACACAAAATAATCTCATATTGATATAAAAACTATTTATTTATAATATTTTTGTTATCTTTTAATATAACAAGCCCCAGGGCTATTTATTTGACCTGAAAATTGTTTAAAAAAGTATTTATTGTTTGAAATATTAGCAATTAAGGCTAAGTTACACTTTCCCTTTTTATATGCAGAAAAGTTATGTGGAGTTATTTGTGGACTGCTCCTCCCTGTAGGCTTCCTGTGGACTGTAGGCTTCCTGTTTAGTTTCTCAGTATTGTGCTAAAACTGTCTGCAGCAGAAGTGCAATTCTTTTGAATTCACAATTACAATTCAGTGACCTATTGTGTTTGCACTCACCATGTGCATACATTTCTCTGCTCAAGTATACTTAAGCTCTTCTCCTCTCCTCTCCTCTTTAAACGTTGTCTCAAAATAGCTGGTTGCCAGGCGCTCTCTACTGAAGCAGAGTGCTGCTCAAATACCTGTAACACTGCTTTGAGAAAGTTGCTAAGGAACAATGGTGACATTAAAGAATAGACTCTGTAAAGGTTATTGCAGTGGTTTGAATTGTAGTTTTAACGGCATGGACCCAAGCTGAGGCAGCACTGATGCATTTGAGAGTTGGCTGAGGTTTTATATAAGACTGGCTTGATTTATTTTTCATCAGTGGTGAGGTCAGTGCCCTTTTGACCTAACGAAGTGTGATACAGATTGACCGAACAGTTAAAAGTGTATCTCCTGATGTTAAATGGTTAGAGAAGTGTAAGGAGGTGGTTTTTGGTTGCTAGCTAGAACATGATTCCTTTGCATCTATACAGAAAGGATCATTTAGAACGTTTAAAACAGTGAAAAGATTTGGACTCTTGAGACAAACTGCTTCAGCTTAGTTTAGGATTAACCCTAGGCCATAAAGTGCTTTCAGTAGCAAATTGCTTTTTCGGAATCAATCTTGTTTTGAAAGTTTCTCTTCCATCTCCAAAGGCATCCTGTTGTGAATTAAACGATATTGAGACAATAAAATTTATAGGCTATATTTGTAGCGGAAAGCCATTTTGCCCCGCTTGGATCATTAAAGCAAATGTTCTTGAATGCAAGGAGCTTTCCTCCTCCTCAAAGCAAGTGACATGTGCCTCTGTATCCCTGTCACATGCCGTTCCCCAGCGACTCCTGTCCATCAGGAGCAAGGCTGCATGTTTTAACATTAAGCTGCCAACACAATCAATTATTCATTCAAAACGCCTCACTCTTGATGATAATTCTCCTGCTATGAATAATTGAAGGGAAGTACCTGCTTCACTTTGGACCTTCCCCTTGCCACTCTCTTCCTCAAAATGCCTCATTAGCTCTTACCTCATTATTGAGGTACCTGCTGAAACAGGTGGCTGTCAGGTGTCATCTGTGAACTGAGACAGCCATAATAATCGACTGAGGCATTCTCTTGTTCTCTCTCATAACAATTAACATTCCTATCATGTGTTTAGCTTAAGTTTACCAAAGATAAATCCTTGGAAAAGATAGGAAAGTATGGAAATGTTTGTATGGCTTTATATTTATAATTTAAATATATTATTCATATATATTATTTTAATTTGCATTATTTTGGATTTAATTTAAATAATATTTAAAATTTATTTATGGGTCAATGAAGTGACACCTAAATTTTAGGTCCGATTGCATTATTTCAGTTAAAAATTGGTTTAAATGCATAAAAAAGATGTCATGTATATGAAGGACCTCTCCCATGTATAAACTCACTTTAACTTTTCAAAAAACATTAGTTATTTGTAATTTTTCTGTTATTCAAAGTGTCAAAATATCATGTGGTGCGACTGTCCGGCCATAACTTTTTTTTTTTGTAAACATCTTTGAAATTTCCCTAAATTTATTCAGATTAATTTTTCTGCACTATTTGGCATGATTTCCAAAGTTTTTTGTAATCCTGTATAAAACTGTGAAGCATTTGTATTTATATTTCCATCATAATATACAAACAAACTTTGTCCGATGATTTCCATTTTATGAAGTATCATGTGGTGCGACCATGAAGAAACTACCATTTTGGGACTTTTATGTTAAAATCCATTCAAAGATAGGACTTTGCATCATATACCAATTTGCCAAGGACCTATGGAAGCATCAAGCAGGTTTGTAAGTCTCTTTCAAATTTGGAAAAAAATAACCTTTTTAAAGGCTGGCATGTAGTTACCACATTTGGATATCATGTTGTATGACCTCAAAAAAACGATGAACATTAAGTTATTTCTGCAAGTATGTATTTTTATTGTAAGTTACATAGTGACCTTTTGTGGAAAGCTAGCTTGTTTTGTTAAGGTGGCCAATTCTGTGCTTGTAAATTTTGACTGAATTTGAAAATATCATGTGGTGCGACCACATATCATGGGGTGCGACCACTACAGAGTGTTTTCCATTATAGATATATGTCCCAGATTGGCAGTTTTTGTGCTTTTATATTCAGTTCAGTGTTTCCCACAGGATTTTGTGAGACTTGTGGTGGCAGGGGACATCACATATTAATTTGCATATTTATCATTGTCAATTATCATGCATATTTGTCATTGCGTCAAGTTTGCATTCAGACTAGTTTTGGCACTTCAGATCTGTTCTACTCTATGAACTGTCACATACTGTAATACAACTGAATGCCCAGTAAATCTGTTCACATTATGTTTTCTGTTGTCATACATAAAACAAGTATAAATAGTAAACACGACCCATTAATACTACATGTTAACCAGGAATCACTCTCACTATACTCCTTAAATCCTGATTTATAATCATCTGATAAAATCAATATACACCTAACTTAAACTAAAAAGTGACTATATGCGGTGGTTTTGGCTATATTACTGTTTTGTCTCATTCAGTGGACTGCCTGCGTCTGAGTCAAACTATGAGCATATTAACAGACGAATTATGTTCATATTTAAAAAGTCCAAACAGTCAGTAAGTGACAGGTGCTTGGAAACGCTGTTTTGTAAATGATTTATTGACGAGTCTGCTGCGTTACGGCCAACTGAAAGCGCCGTTTCTCTGGCACTCACTGCACAGAATAGACTCCGAGAGAGGCGACACTGCGCTGGGAAAGTCAGACCTCGCGCTCGCGGGGCAGCACTGGCGACATGGTTTTTTCAAAAAAGTCGCTAGGTTTGTCAGTATGTACCTGTTATGGAAAAAAAAGCCGCCAAAAGGGTCTAAAAGTTGCTAAATATTGTGCTAAAGTCGTGCTCGTGTGTGAGACGCGGGAGCTGATGGCAGTGGGTGGTGGCTATTTGTTGCGGTAGATGTGGATATTGTGGCGGCTCGCAGTACGAAATGCGTAGAACGAGGGGAGATTTTCCACTAGTTAATCGATCACGGATGGTTTCATTATCTCAGGCGGATAAAAAAGTGTAAGAGGATAATAATAGTAATAAAAACAAAAATGTGTCACCAAATATACTTGGGCAGCCGTTAATAAAGTCTATGTGTGGGAAGCACTGCAATTGATGGTTTATATACATAAAATACCTTATTTTAGCATAATTTGGAGTAGATTTTTATGCAATTTGGGTAATTTCAGACGGTTTATGTTTAATCTTTGTACAGTATGAGAAAAAAATGCAAAAAAAAAAAATTCAGAGCATGTCATTTTAGTTTGATAATTATGGATTTATTAGTAATTTATTATTTATTTATTAATAACTATTTTAATCTATTCTAACGGATTACACTGCCAAGCAAAGTAAAATATGTTCATCATAAGCCCGATTCGGACGGTAATTGTTTCTCATATGGATGTCTGTAAAAATTAATTTACATATCACCTCAGTGATAAAACTCATGGATTCGGATGGCGATTTATTCACAGTAGAGGAGTGAGTTCTGTGATCCTACGAACCCGGGAACGTGCTGCTCACGTGGCCAATCACATGATCGTGTGCTGTAAATAAAATGAATTTTATTTACAAGTTTATTCTTATTATTGTATAAAATGTATTTTAAAATACTTATGTAAAATGTATTCTTATTATTCCAAGCATATTTTATAATGTATAATCCTATATATTATTTGATTATTTAAATCTCATGTTTAAAAATAGGAAAATATGCGCTAGTTGTATATAATTATACGCCATATATATCCGTTTATAATACACATTTTAAAATTGTATTGCATACCTGCTGCTGCCATAATAAAGACCCATTTCGAATGTTGACATGCTTTTCTTCTCTTTCTGCTCTCACTCGCTGTGGTGTAGCAGTTATGAAGTATTGTTCTTTTAAATACTTTCCAGCATTTCAGAAATAAATATGTATGCAAATTACACCGAAGTACAACGTTACGGTGTTCAGGAGTGCTCAAAAAGGGTTTAAACACTGAATTTTGAATCAATTTTTTTCTCGTAAACTCAGAGATGTGGATTCGGACGGCCACACGACCTTGGTGTTTGTCAAAAAACAGTAGGTAATTCGTCCGGGGATTTTTACGGGGGAAGTGAGAGAAAAACACCGACATCTTGGATTCGGACGGCATTTAAATCACCAACTACCCCCTGTAAGTGGTGAAAATCACTTACGTCCCCCTGAGAAACAATTACCATCCGAATAGGGCTATAGGCAGCAACATATGTTAACTCTGATCCTGCAGTCTAGCACAAACTCAGATGTTGTTTTCTACTATAAGAAAGATGTTCATGTTGTCATCTCAGAACCTGAGCCAGCAACCTTCCACTACTCTAAATTGACCCTTCGCAAAGACCCGCCCCCCTTAGTTACTGTTGCTACGTCCAACAAACCATAGTACTTTAATGCCACACATCATGTTCTCACGCAGTGAAAAATCCATCACGGAGCAAAGAGGACACTGACAACGCACCGACATACAAGACAGAGCTGGTTACTTTTAGTATGAAACAAAGTCTCAGTGTTCTTTTGTCATTTTTCAAAAATAAATTCAGATAACAGATACGGTTTTGTGGCTCTTTAACATGTCATGACAGATTGCTGTAGCACCTCAGTTCAAGCAGCACATGAACCTATCATCTCTTCATCTTTACTAGTCATAGCATGAAATAAACATGAATGAACATAAGAAGGTATCATGTTTCAACCATGAAAAGTTGTCAATACCATTTTTCAAGTTCAAGTTCACCAACATTAATCTACTCTTCTGTCTGGTTTGTTTGTCGGACAAAAATGACGGATTCTGCGTTATAATATGTCAGATCGTCTGGCGAAGGGTCATTTGAGCAGCCAAGATTGGGCAAAGTACAGAAATAACTGGGGCTAAAGAAATGCCTGCAGTTAATGCTACGTGCTGCACTTTTCACACGTCTCTTTAAATAGATTTTTAATGATATAAGGTCTTTGTGTAATTTGGAGCGACCACTCATCATGTGGTGCGACCAATAATAGCAATAACTGTATTTAAAAATAAAATATCTCTTTTCTGTGGTTGAAATATGAATCACTGCTACAGTATGCTTAAGTGAATGGTATTTTAAAAACATTTTTATCAGTTTTATGCAATTTACAGGAAACATAAGTCTGTTAACTACATTTAAGAAGGCAACTCTGAAATTATAGAACAAAAATAAGAGATCATTATTTACAAAAACTCAAATTAAATGCAAATACTTTTTCTAAATACTTTTAGAACATTAAAAAAAAAATGTTAAGCATGTTAAGGAAATTATTTAATTTTAATATAAATCATGGTCGCACCACATGACATTTTTTAAGGCTACGGCCAATTCATCTAGATGAAAAAACACTAAAATCACTTAATTTTAAATTTTAATATGAATTTATGTGTACACAACATTCTTAATGTTTGAACAATTACAATAGATATTATTATTTTTTGTATTTTAAAATCGGCCTGTCGAAAATCCTTATACGTCAATGACCCTTATATATTTTTTATTAATATTTTTGATATTATTTTCAATTTGCTATATATATATATTTTTTTTTTTTAATTGAGGATCGGAAATGTGGTGAAGAGAGAAAAACACAATCAGGAACTGTTGCAAGCCAAACTCAGATTTGCAGTGTCTTAGAGCATGTGCCCTTTTGTCCACATGCCCTTTTTCTTTTTCTCTTCAGTACAATAACCCCCCCCCCCCTAAAACTACATCTGTATTCTACTGCTAGTTATTATGTCAACAATAAGTACAACATCAAATTTTAGTCAGCACCTGAGCTGCAGACATGTAATAAGTTCCGCTGTGTTTCTAGCACAAAAGCAAAACGGGAGCAATATTTCATAAATCTGCCGAGACTCTTTTTCCAGAATCAGCTCTTTGTTTTTCTGGCGATTCTGTTCTCTGACAGGAGGTGATGACAGGCAGCAGCGTTTAATTCTGCAGGAAGGAAAGTGATGAACTGCTGAACACATTACACGCAGAGACCGAAAGCGCCCTGCACAATAAAATCTACATTGTGGAAATAATTGCTGCTCTTTTGTCTTCCGTTTGAGAGCGTAACACTGTGGCAGAACTGCACAATGGCCTCTGCTGGATTTCTGTTTGAACATTCTCTGCACATTGTCTCGCTGCAGAGTCCAAAACACGCTCAGTTGTAGTGTAAAGAGTGACAGAAAAAAGAAAGTGAGGGAGTTTTTAATGCACTCGCTGGTCTACGCCATGCAGTTTGGTGTGTCTCCGGCATGCCATGGCAGTAAAGAGGAGCCATCCAGGAAGAGCAGCTCCCCTCCAAGAAGTACTTCCACATTCAGCTCCAGCCGTGAGCAGCGTGCAGAGCACTCTCATTATTTTTCTTTCTCTTTCTGTCCTGCTCCGTTTCTCTTGCCCTTTAGTTTGCTGCAAACCTAAAGGAATTCCTCTGACAGACAGGTACATTTTTTTGAGTTCGTGAGCATGAATAAGTAAACCTTGAAAGTGCATATAGCTTATTTGTCCTTCTCTGTAAGTCTTAGATTCTGTAGCCTATAGGTATATGTGCGTTTTGGTGATCTCTCTCTGCCCTAAAGCTCAACGAAGGTGTAAACAGGAACACTGCAAAAAATCCTTTAAAAATGACTCTGGCAGCGAATAGCCTGGCAATGACCCCACCGCATAGGGATTTCAGAGCACGGGATGCTACGTATTAAATTCTCAGAGGTCGGGGCAACATTCAAGGTGAAATCTACTTTGGCCTTATCCAAACTTGCTGCTAAATCAACAAAAAGTGCACCATGATTCAAGCTGTGATTGGCGGAGCAACCTCAAGGTCATGAAAAGTGTCTGATCATACTGTGCATCATCTAATTCAGTTAATCCAACCAAAGCCAAGCCCAGATTTTCAGGGAAAATAACAAATACAGAGCACTGAATCTGACCATTAAGGAGTTTGCTTTTAATGCTCTCTTTGGTGAAACTCTGTAAAGCAACCCAAGGAGTTGTGCTTGAAAAATAATCAACTCGTGTAAATGTCAGTGGGTGTACATTAATTCCTCTGGTGCCCATTAAAAGCCACTATCTGCTCCTCACTCTCTCTTTCTCTCTTGTAGTCGAACTAATCAGGAACTCTGCTGTATAAAGCCTGCTGTGCCACTCTGGGTTTCAGGCTACTAAAAGCCATAAAAGTCGACCACAAGTGGATCTAATCTGCTTTCATATTCCCTATCAAAGACTTGTGATATGTAAATTGGAACTAATGCATTACGTGTATATCTATTACTCCTTTGCATGTTTATTACAGGACGAAGACAGAAGCCTGAGCTTCTATTTGCAGGAGTCATAGTGCCTCTTAATGTAGAGAATTCATTAATCTGACATTACGCTCTGAAAGTGTGTCAGCGTGGGGTTCTAACCATGAACTTTTCTTAGTTTATTACAGCATAAGAGCTCAACAGTGAACACCCACTCCCATAAAGCATTTCATAAAGTCCTACATGTACACTCTCAAACAACATGAAGAGCATTAGTGTCCTTCCACTTTTTCAATGGTGTTAGTTCTGGAAGTCTTTTTCTCATTAATTTTTCCCATAGGCATTTTTAAAAAAATCTTTAAGACTTACAAGCCATGAACCAAATCAACCAACTATGAGGTAAATCACAACTTTAAGTTTTTTTGATTTGAAGCAAAAAGGTATTTTAAAATCTGAAAAAAGACAAATCATCCCATGAAGATTTGCAAATGACAGTTAAATTAAAAATGATGGTGAAATATAAAACTATATATAGTATTTTATACTTAATCAGTTTTATATTGTATTATTTCTGATTGGATTATATAATTCACAGGATAGGTCATTGTTAGGGGGATTTTTTGAGATTTTTATCAAGCTTTTCTCTACATGGCGCAAGGTAATTTGATATGGATGATAAGTGTTAGTCCTCTCTTTTTCTGTCTCTTTCTCTTTGACTTATTGAATCTTGAAGATGCCCTGCCAGGTGGTGTGAGACCTCATGCTGTGGGTGCTAAACTGTGTCCCACCCTCCTCTATCGCTGTTCATTTCTCACCCATAGGTTTGCTGCTGCTAGGTAGCAATAATAACCACTGACTGCTATGCTGTGTTAGCAAAAGATGGCACAAAGCACCGTGTAAGCACCTGTGTCCCACAGTGCTCCTCACTAACTCTCTCAACTGCAGACTTTAACCCTGTTGGTTGACAGCATCAATTCACAAGCTCACAGAAAAGTAGTAATGTTTGTTTTTAATAATCTCAGTTAAGCTTTGGATTATTAATATAGATGCACAGATATAATATTATGGCTGCTACAGATTAGATGATAATTATGTTCATGTTATGGTTTATATTAATTACAATAAATGCCCAATATTCTACATTATATTGTCTAAATAAATAATAAAAAAACAAAACAAAATGAATTCAATTTAAATTGTAGAGGTGAATTTAGGAATTGTAACATAACAAGATGATTACAATATATAACGAACAGTATTAAAAATAGGTATTCATTTTCGAGATTTGATTACATTTAACAGTGTTATTAAATTATTAGTGTTTTTAAATATTATATATATATATATATATATATCTATCCAGTATGGACATACTGATAAAAAAATATAATATTGGCATATAGGGTTGCAACTAATGATTATTTTGATAATCGATTAGTTGGCCGATTATTTTTTCGATTAATCAGATAAAAAAGCCTTTTTTATCTTTTCTTTTTTATTTTATTAACAAACACTTCCACATTCTGCCCAATGTCCTTCAAACGAATGTGCCAACTGAATGCTATGAAAACATACAGTGCTTAACAATTTATTAGACCACCTGTCATAATAAAGAGAAAACACAAGTATTTTAGGAATCTGTCAAAAAATTGTTTAAATCTAAAAATGTTATTGTCATTTATTGGGCAAAAAACAAACTGAAACAACTAAATAGTATTTATTCACATAATAACAAAAAATGGTCTCCTATGCCTTTCATAACAGCTTGCATTCTTGCTAGCATTGTTTATGTACTTTTTGACTGCAATTGGGTATCTGAAAAAAAAAAACACTTTAAAGCGCTTGACTTTATTTTCTGCTTTTCTTTCATAGATAACAGCAATAATTATATTATAGCATTAGAAATAGTCTGCTACTGTTATTAAAGAGCTTACACAAATTGGAAGACTAACCAATACAGAAAGCTAAAAGATGATATTGGTAATCACCAATACTTTTAGTTTAGAGCAGCAGTGGCACAAATCTTAATAATTAGTTAAAACCTTACATCAATTTGTATTAATAAATTTGTTAAGCACTGTATATAGTGAATATAGTTTAAATCTCTACATTAAAAATTGAAATAATAATAAAGACGAATAAAAACACAAACTCAGTGTTAACCAACAGGTGAGAGGAATGTTCTGCAGGAACACACGTTCACTCTGATCAAAGTCATGTCTACTGTCATTTCTTTATCCTGTAAAAGGCGGTTATGAAGCAACTGATATTTATATTCAGATAATTTCACGCTTTTATCCCTTTACAGTTCCTTTTCTCATAAAATATGTGCACTACATGTTGACTTTTAAACCTACATTTAACGTTCAACAACAGATATTTCAGCACAATGAATGTTTTATGAATGAATCTCTACTGTTCCGTCTGTCTGACGCACTGCACCGGTGCTCATTCAGTAAAGATTTAAACTTAACACAGACTCAGAACGGCCCTTTATGCAAAAATGGAAATGCTCGTGTGAATTTGTGACAAATTTGCAGATAAGGATATGACCGTAAACTGAAAGTTTTTGCACTGAGGACGCATGCGCATCTGTCAAAGCGCCTGACAGCCATTACGCTAATGCATTAGCTTAAAGCTTAAAATAAAGAATTCTCATGTTTTGGGCAGCTTGGATCAGGTATCTCTCCCGCAGCATCTCATTCTTTTTCCTCCACTGTTTTTAGATGCATTTTGTCCATAGAAATGCGTAATTCAGTGCTATAATTTGACGCGACTGGCTGAAGTTGAACATGCACTGTGGGCAGACCCGACTAATCAGTAATGAGAATTAGGGCTGCAGCTAACGATTATTTTTATTGTCGACTAATCTATCGATTATTTTTCAATTAATCTATTTATTATTTTCTTATCAGTTGATGAATTATTTAGTTAAACCATCAATAAACAATAACAGTAACTTCTGCTATTAATCTTTTATTTTATTCAAACGTTTTCTCATCATTAATACTTTACAAAAATAAATAATAACAATTATGCGGTATTACTTTATATACATATACATACATACATACATATATACACACACACACACACATATACATATATGTGTGTGTGTATGTGTTACGATGTAAGGAGGTCAACCAATGAAACCGAAACTAAATCGCGTTGAAACAGGAAGTGAAGTAAACAGAAGAGAATGACAAAATAACGGTCCACATAACTAAACATAAACCTGACAATAAGATCGTTAGTCTATTGTTAGCCTATATATTATATATAAAAAAAAACAGTTAGTTCTGATCCTCGAATCTGACTGACAAGATACTTTTTCTGTTGATATTTCACCTGCGGGTTCTAGACGGGCTGTTAGTCAGTGCAGTTTCATTGTTTCGCCACAAGGTGGCGGTAAGGGACTGTCTTTGAGTGAGTCTTTAAACCGTTGATTCAACTACATGTTCAAAAACGCTGATTCATTCGAGAGATGTGATGAACACGCTGTTGAAATCATTTTAACTTTGAGCGCCACTTTTAAAGGCTCAGCTGACCAGCAATGCGTTGATGCCAAGACAGATTTCACTTTCCGTGGACATGACAACCCTGTTTTCACAAATATACATGACTCGGCCTGAAGGACAGACACAGGTAATCGCACGCGCTCAGTCGATCTCTCTCTCATTCGCTGTCTGTTTAGGCTTGTTAAGTGCAAATTTACTGAGCCTCTGTATAAACCAGCATGGTACGCATTGTTATCATTACTAATATTCAGTACATATGCACTAAGTATAAAACGAGAAGGGCATAACCTTACGGAAAAAAAAGGATATATCGCGGTTGCTGCGGTTGTTGCATTCCTCTGCGGTTATGCTTTCGTCAATAGCCTTGTTATTGGAATATTCTGGGACTGTCAGCGACAGCCCTACTTCTGCTATTAATCTTTTATTTTATTCAAATGTTTTCTCATAATTAATACTTTACAAAAATAAATAACAACAACAACAAAGAAAGAAGGAAAGAAAATAATAACAATAAATAAAGATAAGAAAAGAGAGAAAACGAAATAATAAATAATAAAAAATAAAAATGAAAGAAAGAAAATAATAAATAAGAAAAGAGAGAAAAAGAAAAATAATAACAATAAATAAGAAAAAAGAAAGAGAAAGAAAGAAAGGAAAATTACATGGCAGTGATACAATCAATAGAAATGCACATTATGGCTGCATTCATAGTTACTGTTTGGGACAGACAGCAGTTGCTTACAGGTGAGAGACTTGAAATGTTTTATTTATTCAGCACATTAAAACATCTGCTTGAATTCATATCTGTATGAATGAACAGCTGAAGTCACAACCGCATTCAGGACACTAGAGCGACAGAATCAAAAATGGCGTCATAACACCGGGAAGTTTTATCAAAGTTGACAGCCCATTTTTAAATAAATGAGCCCAGTCGAGGCTTGTCTTAAACAACTAACAATGACTTTAAATGCTTTGTTAGCGAGTGCAGAGAGTGCGTTTGGTGCACTCGTCTCAGAGCTTGCGCGATCACGCCCACGGCACTGACGGCAGCTCCAGTGAATCTTAAGATGCACGCAAATCATTTCTCCGTCTCTGTGAGTGCATTAAACCCGTCATGATTATATAGGCAACTCGATGTCCCGTGGTGTTCCGTTCATTCAGGGGAGCTTTGAATGCGGTTGTGAATTCTGACAATGTAAAGGCGTCAGTTCGGCTATATATATGCGGTTCTGACGGTCGTATAATAATAGAATGCTCTATGAACGGTCTATGAAGTGAAGTGATGTTGCCATACTAGCCTTTAACTTCTGCTCTAGAGTCTTGTTTGTGTTAAACGTGGCAGAAAAACAGTCTTAAGTAGGGATAATTGCAGGCTCGCGCAATGGGCGTGGCTAAAGGTGCGATGCATCGACGCACTCCATGCTAATCGACGTATTTTTATAATCGACGTAATCGATGACGTTGACGAATCGCTGCAGCCCTAATGAGAATCGTTGTCAGTGATTTTCATTATCGATAATAATCAGTTTTATCGATTAGTTGTTGCAGCCCTATTGGCATATAACCAATGTGATATGAATATATTGTGCATCCCTAATTATAAAGGTTTGTCATAGATTAGCACAGAAAGCTATTGAATTTTGGCAAAAACTCAAAAAAGGTATCTTCTATGCTATTATCAGAATCCGCGGGCAGTGTGTTAACAGGAAGTTGGTGTTCTGTTGCATAATTTCGCTTTGCTAGTGGAAATGCAAAATTATAGTTTTGTTCATTTCCATCTGCTTTCAGTCTATTTTTTTGAAATGAAAGAGATCCAGGATAATTGGTTGCTAGCAGGCTAACTCTTGATCACTGCTGTTATGTTGTCACACTGATTTTTTTTATTTTTTTTTAGTTTTGTTCCTTGGTTGTAGATTACAGAGAGATGGAGAGATCTGTGGTATCAGAGAAGAAAATAACACAAATACAACAAGAACAAAGATTAGAAAGACTTTCACAGCTTCAGCTTTGGACGTTATGACTCCCTATTCTTTCATCAAAGAGAGTGGCTTTGGCCAAGGATGTCTGTGTGCATTGATGCCAGTGTGTTGAGTAGTGAGGGCCTGACAGTTTGTCTCTGAACTCTCAATTACCTCAGCATGAGAATGAATGCCTCTTTTTACAGTGTGTGAGCAACATCAAAGACCATTGGAAAGTGGCGGGTGGCCATTGTGCTGCGTGAGAGGCTTGTTGTCCGTCAGAATGCTGGTGTAGCCAGAGGCACCGCAGAGTTTCTTTTCGATGCTGGATGATTCTCTTCTATTTTTGTGGATGTTAACCCTTCACAGGGCCCTTGAGACCAGTCACCACTTTGTGATACCATGCCTAGTCAAGCATACAGACGCCAACACCCTGTCCAGATGGTCAGGCCAGACTGTTTGCTTTTAAATTATTTGAATCTTGCAGAGTCATAGCTGAATCCTATAATTAAATAATTATTTTTGGAAGGTTCCAATTTTGTCAAAATGAAATGAGACCATTACCCTAAAAAAGCCCCTTTATTGCAAATTAGTTCACTCAACGGTCATCTTGGCAGTGCCTCTGGACAGCTGATGTCCTTGCAAGCAAGTGCAGCCCTCTTCTGCTTGAATAGGCAAAGACTGAAATTTTTCTGCCAAGTGTTCATTTAAATATCGGATTTTAGGCTGGGTAAAAATATATTGATCTTTTAATTAATATTTAGTGAGTACAGCGTAGTCCGATTCACAAACAAATGACTCCTCTGAACCCTTGAATGATTTATTTAAAAAGACTTCATTGAGTGATTGAATATTTTAATAAATTACAGGAAGGATGGATAGGATATTTTATATATACACTGTGTAAAGTTTTATTTTGTGTTGATTTATTATATAAGTAAGTAGCTGTTGATTTGCATAGTTTGGGCCCTCTTAATATGTATATAATATACATAATGTATAGTTACAGACAGATACTGCAGTGCAAAATTGACATCGACATTGATCATTGAAATAAATGAATTGAAATCAGAAATGAATCAAATCGCAAGCTTTTGAATCAGAATCAAATTGAGTATTGATTCCCTTCTCTAGTCAAATCAGTAGTAAAATAGTGTAATGATTATGTATGATAAATGCTATTTCTTTACCTCAAATTGGCTTGGCTTAGCTATTGTGTATGCGCATAAAGGAGTGATGTGTTGACCAATAACAACATGCTCCATCTTGAGCTTTCCTTAAACACCACAGTTTTTTGCAGCACATTATGCAAGAGAAGCAGCTTAGGGAGACTGGCTCCCTCTGAAATGCCATTCGTGTATGCATTGTGTTCTGAAAACAGTCGTGGTATGGTTTATTGCCCTGCTTTAAGCCTCCAGCCATGTGTTCTTGTATTTCTGCAGTGATGTAGAATAATAAGATGTATTTGCTTTCTTAGAGACCTCACTTGGTGTATCTGCTTTCTTTTTACACTTTATCCTTCTTTTTATTTTCAATGTCTTAAGTAAATTATTATTTTTTTGCATTTGGCCTAATTAAGTTAGTACCCCTCAGCCAAACATGTTCTTGGTTGGTGAGCACATCGCTAAGATCAGCTTTCTTGTGTGGGTGGATTGGAATTAGATATGTGGTGTGGGATTTAATAACCCATTTCTGGATTGCATTATTAGTATGTAGTCTAGTCCAAATTCTGCTGTGGAAGCATTATTTCCTGTTTTTACGCTGCATGCTATGCTCTGTCCCACATATGTATGTATTCACACCATCTTGTTCTTGTCTGCCCAAGGGATGCATTCTCCTTTCTCAGATTTCCCCACTTCTTTGACCTTCGTGGGCAGACAAGGCCTCGACTTCGAATGGTGTTATGCAAGCTCTGTGGCGGTCTTTGCTCAGGCTTTGTCCCTGTTTGACTCTCCAGGGCCACGGGAAAAGAGAAAGTTCATCCAAAAAAATCCTCCAGAAAGAGGATCAAAATGCTCTCTGCAAATGTAGATTTTTAATTTTTTTTTTGGAGAGGGAAACTAGCATGTATAAAAAATAGGATGAAGTCAGCCATCAGAAATGCAGATGGTAAACTCCTTTCACCGAAAGAACCACACTGAGATGTTGGGGTTCCTTCAGTCACCGCTAAAGATGGAGAAATGGAACGGCTCCTCAAAGCGGGCCTTAAAATCAAGGCAGGCTCTTATTCAAAGCTTACTGGTGTTCAGTGAGCTGTTTTTACCAAAGCACAATAATAACAGCCTCACTTCACTAGCATTACTCAGCTCTTTGATCTGAGAGCCATCTTGTTTTTGTTTTGGCTCTTGCCAGCGAGACACTGAGGAAGGAAAGTAAAGAGATGTCTGCAGCCAGAGGCAACGGAAAGCTTTCAGGTACAGTAAACTTTTAATGTCTTGTTTAAAATGGATACCTCAAAATATTCCCTTTTTTCTCATTCTCTCAAATCTCTTTTGAAGGTGAAATGAATCATATGTCTATTCATAATAGATTTATTAAAACTTGTTTTGAGTCCCGTCATTTGGCTTCCTCACATTCAGTAGCATCTCCTGCCAATAAGTCAGTATTGTTTATTTTTCTTCATGTGGCACAGGTGGAAATTGTGTAAACTGCATTGCCTGACCCAGACGCCAGCCCTTGTGTGTTTGCACAGCCGTCTGCTCACAAACGTGTATCTCACTGTCATTAATGCTGGCATCAGAACGATTCATTAAGCAGTTTGATTGCAGCTGCCAGACCTCAGCCACTAATGCTACATAATCTGCAGTCTCCTCCCAGGAATCAGCCTGGGTAGCAGACCCCGCGCACCTGCTGAAGGTCAACTCTGGATGGGGTCTGGAAAGTGTGGATGTGAGCACCTGGCTGAGGCCCTCACCTGTGGTGAAGCACACAGCTCAGGTGGCTGCTTGCTTCTGTCACTCAACGTTAATGCCACCCGAGGAGGGTATCTTTACAGAAATTGACATTTCAAAACCATACATTTTTACATGGATGTAATTCTTGCAGAACAGCTTTGCTTTGAGTTGTGCACAAGGCCACTCTAAACCCTCTCTTGCACATCACTCTCAGGCAGAGCCTCTCATAGCCACGAATGATGCTCTCAGGTGGATGCTGAGAATACTTGTTGAGACCCAAAGACCTGTACACTTGAATTTCCTTCTCCAGTCTTGGCTCTCTTGGCCTTAGTAGTACTATTATAGTCTATATAATTATCTTTTATGTCTATTATGTTTTTTTTAAACATAATTATTTTGAACATTATTATAAAACATAATTTTAATACAATATTATAATAATAATAATAATAATAATAATAATAATAATAGTAATACAATAGGGATGTAACGATATCAAAATCTGACGTCCACGATACAATATTTATTGTGATATTTAAAAAAAAAAAAAAAAGACAAATGAAGAATTGTAAAAAATGAAAATTTTGTACATTTTAAATTATTTTATCTAATGCACTTAAAGAGTTCATTAATAGCTACAACCCATGTTCTTAACCAAAAATGTCAGAAATAGTCAATTGACTTGTACCTGAACTTTAAAGGGGACTCAATCCTCTTTTTATTTGTGATATACTGTCTCAGTCTAAATTACATTCACACTGGTGTTTTAGGAAGTCAAACAAATTAGAATATAATGATAATAACAACAATGATAGTAATAGCCATATATTGTAAAACAATTGCACTGTAAAATAAATAAATGAATATTTCATAGGTGTATTATTTTTGCTTTACAGTAGGGAAATTACAATACTTCTCTCCTAATTTTTACACTTGAAGGATATTTTGAATTTGGCCTGCATTTAAACTACTAGCTGTCAGCAATTCATACTGCACTTTTAAGCTTTTATTTTGATGGAAACGGCAGTAGAGCTTTTATTTTGAAGGAAAACTCCAGCTTCAGTGAAAACATGAAATCACCGCGAAAATAAAGCATAACTGGTGGTCGTTGCATTCCCAAACGCACACTAAACTCACAGCACGTGCAATAAACGAGTTCACTGCATTCATTCACTGTGAACGGAGCTGTTCTGAGGCGCAGAAAACACCGGATCACGAGCTGATCGCGTGAAGGGATTAAGCTATATTGTGCTTTCGGTTTTAGTTCGTTTGACAAAAGCATAATGGCCCAAAATACAACTTTAAAGACCTTTTATGTTAAAATAAGAAGTTTAAATATATTTTAAAAACTACAGTTTTTGCCCGGAAGACCTATCGTTTCATATCGTCATGTGACCACGATAATATCAAGACACTTTTGCTATCGCGATATCATGATATTGATAATATCATTACATCCCTATAATACAATAATGTTATAATAATATATTGTTATTATTATTCTTATAGTTACTTATAATTATTTCCAGTTGATAGTTATTCTATGCCATTCTTTAAAGGAGTTTTCCATTATGGCAGAGGCTTTTCCAGCACCTTAGCATCAGGGGCCCAATCTCTGCCTCTCTCTACACTGTATACATTTGTGAAACTGCGCCTTGCAGACATGCATTTCCTCCCTTTATCTTTACTCAGCTCACTGGAAGTGAATTAATGGTTAATCTCTCCAAATGTGACTTATTGCAGACATAATATTATTTGAATTGAAATGGAAATTCAGTCACAGTCTGGGTGTTTCTCTTTGTGTGTTTGGGGGTGTAAAAAATTGTTTCTTATCTTTTAAAACCCCTGCCCCCCTTACTTGCTTGTCGCACAACAGCAGAGCACAGGCACAAAGCTCTTGAAACCCACTAGAGCTCTCCCACCTTCAGATAGAGTCTCTCTGGATTTGTAAGTGACACAAATATATGCAA
>JAFVLL020019611.1:0-28125 GCA_021397915.2 Tor tambroides
TTGAAACTCAAATGTAAATATTCTAATATTTTGAGATACTGATTTTTGACTTTCATGAGCTGTAAGCTCTAATCATCAAAATTAAAACAAAAACAAAAAACGTTTGAAATGTTTTACTTTACATGCAATGAATCTAAAATATATGAAAGTTTCACTTTTTGAAATAACTTACAAGAAAAAATGAACTTTTTCATGATATTCTAATTTATTGAGATGCACCTGTAATAGAAAATGACGTAGTGTATGATGATCACAGACTCTGGTTTTTTTAGCTTCAGACTTTAATTCCATCCAGTTGGAGGATATCAAACATGTTTGATATTTTGAGCAGATTTTAAAACATTGTTTTCATTTGTCACGCATCTCCTAGCAACAATGCATACATTTCTGCGTGAGTTTGTTGTGATCAGAAGGAATTTAAAGTCTGGTAGCGTATCATCCTCAGTCATTTAGTGCATGATGCCCAGTTTTCCTTTGTCACTATTTACAAAGTCTGTAAGTGTAGGATAACTGGTGTTTTAAAAATCTGTTCACATTTTAAAAGTCATATAATGTATTCCAGCCTTTAGTTGCTTTTTTCCTGGACAGATGTGACAAGTTTCTGATGGCTCCTTCTTTGTACGAACGACATGCCTCTTTCATCTTTGGGCATAAACTATAGTTACGTCTAGACTTTGTCATCTTAAAGATGTGAAAATAAGTTATTAACCATTTTATTAAGATTAGCTTAAAGTGACAACCATCAGTTAATATTTAAAGTCTGTTTACATAGACGTTCAATGTGGAAGAGCTTAAAGGGAGCACACTGAGCTTAATTGGAGCAGCAACAATTTTTAATAAATTTAATGTAATGTTTATTAAAATGAAAGGATTTTGCTGAATAAGTAGTCTAGGTCCTGTAATAAGTTTGTACATGTTTTAATATGAACTATTATTAACAATATCTATGAAATTATACTTTCTTATTGATGTCACACTTAAGCTGTGTGATTTTCATAGTAGTGTACCCTTTAAGATCACCTTACAATAATATGAAATCTTTAAAAATTACAGCACTGTAAAACCACAGACCAGCAATAAACTGTCAATTTATAATATTATGGATGTAAAAGTACTAGCCAGTAATGCCTGTGAAGTAATATATTAGCGTAGCACACAATCTTATACAGCTAGTCAGCTAACTGTGTTGTGTAGCATCTGCACTATGTTGCTAAAACTGCCTTTTGGATCTAATGTAATTATTCCCCACATCCATGTTCCAGGTTATAATATGCAAAAGTCTGAACATTAATCTCTTCATTTTACAGTAAGTAGTGAAACTTACCCAAAACAAAGGCTTAAACATCTAAAAAATTTAAAGGGCTCCTCTTTCGGTGAAAGTTTTTAGACAGCTTTCAAAATGGCCACCAGACAGTGTGAACACATGGAGACCCATATCTCAGTGTGCAATTATTTGATTGACTTGAAATTACAGGAGGTGTATAGTAACAAACACATCAATTGGTTAAGACATCAAGTAGGATAATAAATTATTTTTTCTTTTTATAATCTGAGCTCAAAAATGGATGTATGCTTAATGGGTACGTGAGCTTAATAGGTGCTTACTTATGTATTTTAATGCAGTCAAATTCAAAATAAAACCATTTTCATGTATATATATATATATATTTCTATTTTTGTTATCAGATAATGAGATGAATATGAAATAATGACTCAGACGCAGCCATTATGATTACATGTTCATCACTAGATTTCTTGCCAAGCGCTTTTTTTTTTAGAAAAAAGTCGCCAATCACTAATTCTAGCCTACTAAGGTTTTTTTTTTTTTTTTTTTGGTGATCCAGTAAGGAGATGTGTAGTAAAATTTGTACACAGATTTTACACACAAATACACATGTATGCACAGTTAGTGATTGGGATTTATTCTGTAAATATTACATATCCGTCCAAGTCAATGAAGTGGCTGCAACTGCAGCTCTCAAAGCTCAAGTTGAGATGATTGACAATTCATACACTTTCCCTCTTACAGTTTTGTACAGTCTGTTCACGCTATGCATTGGAGATGGAGATGGAGCTTCATGCTTTTTTTTCCAACAAATCATACATTTTAATACAAACTATATAGTACAAAAAACACCAATTAATAAAACATTGTCTCTTAAAATCAGATTGGTATATGTGTGAAAATACACACAAATACACACGGTTTGTGATAGGGAACATTCTTCGTAAATATTACATATTACATATCCATCCAAGTCAATGAACTTGCTGCTACAGCAAGTGTCAGAGCTCAAGATGAGATGACTGACAGTGATATTACAGACACTTGTCAGGTAAAACAGAGGGTAAGTGCACAGAATAGGCTGTCATAAAGAATTCCAATGACAAATCCTAATATTAAACAGATAAGTGGACACAGACAGATTACAATGACTACCATGTTGTTATTCTCAAACTATAGACGTTGAGTAATACACTTTAGATGCACTTTAGTTTTACATGACACCATAATTCCTATTATACACTTCAATTTTCCAAGTTTTATAGTCAGCATTCACAAGCCCATCAGTCATCATTTTTTTTCTTTGCATCTATTTTATAAAATCCAGGGCTTGCCCATGGTCTATGGCTGCATCCAAATTCGCATACTCTCTGACTAGGTACTTCTTTTGAATAATAGATTCCACTGTTTTATGAATGTTTTATGCTTCTGCTTTAAGAATACTGTGAATTCGGACATACTACTCTTTGACATACTGTTTTTCACCCACTACATAATGGGGAGGTTTGTGATTCGGATGTAGCCTGTGTCACTCCATTGCTCGCTCACTTTCTGTGGTTGTCCGGCTGCTTCAATATAATTACCCACAATCCTCCACCTTACAGCCCTGACAACCCTTTGACTCAGCTGCTAGTGAAGGGAAGAAAGAGAGAAGGTGTGAAATTGAGGGTGAACAACGCATCACATGGAAACATGCTTGTTATTTTGACCCAAGCTGTTTGCGCGACCTCACTGTCTCGCTGACACGCTGTAGAGAGGTGAGAGTCTCACCTGACTGAAACAGCTCTTGGAGAAGGGTTAAATGAGTGGAGATGCGAGGGAATGAAAAAGAGAACAGGAACTCGCCACTGCTGTCAGTCAAGAACATGGAGCAAACAACAGTGTTAATGAATCAGCGTCTATTGCCTCACCCAGCACGACTTAAAACAACATCCAGAACCTTACAAGCATGATGGAGGGCAGGGGTGGAACGATTCATTTGTTTGCTTCATAGACCTTCTTAGTTCAAAATAAAGAAGTCTAATGCCTGGAGAAAGCTGTCTGTTAACATTCCCATTCATCTCAATGGAAGTTACCAACCAAGCTTCACAGGAAAACAACTGTTTTAGGTGGTGATTTTGTATGAATTCATATGAGCAAATGAAAACATGTTTTTTAGAAAAAAGTATACATGAAGGTCCACCCCTAACTCCACCTTTAAACATAGCCATTAAAAAAGTATGACTGAGACTGTACAAATACAAATACACTGTTTTAGCCAATCACCAGAGCCATGTAGGCCATGTGATTGACCACTCTGAAGCAAATCAAAATGATGTCAAGATAAAATGGGTTGGCTGATGGCAACACAAAAATGTACAGTCCCAAGCCCTTCACTAGCAACTACACTCTAAAAAAACTCTGGGTTACTTTTCCAACCCAATCGCTGGGTTGAGCCTGTTGGGTCATTATTTTGGGTTATTTTTCCCAGTGTTGGGTAGTTTTTGTGTAACCCAGCTTTTGGGTTAGTGGCTACTGTAGGTCAATCTCACTTAGAGCTGAAACTATACGGCCCTCCCTCCAAAGAAACAACCCAGCTCTTATTAATAAATGTTCACCTTTTGCTTATTACTGTTGCCTCTAGTGTTTCTGTGTCTGATTTTTAATTTCCAAACTACTTTTGGTTCATTTTAAGCCAGCAATAGTAATTTTCAATCAATAGTTGAGTTAATTAAAACAACCCAGCATGTTGAGTTAAATATTTAACCCAACGCTGGGTTTGTCCATATTTGACCCAGCGTTGGGTTGCCAAAATAACCCAAATTGGGTTGTTTTAACCCAGCATTTTTTTAGAGTGTATCCTGACCTGCTGAAGCCCATTTCTTTGTGAAGTAGTCAAAGATCTTTACTTCCATATTGTGATGTACTTCCGAGCGAAATGGATTATTGGAAATGAGAAGAAATATAGGGAGGGGATTTTTTTTTTTTTTTGACTGGATGGATGCAGATATTTGCAATTTATATATTGATTGCAAAAATATGTATTCTGACAGAATAAACTGATAATTTTGAATGGCTGTCTACAGAGAAAGATGCTTTTTGAATCTGATGGTGTAATTATGGCATTCACCAGCAGGGTAACTTGGCCATGCTAATCATCATGGCATTCTACTATGTTATTTCTATTCAACTTTTCAACTTAGAAACTAAAATATTTTACATCTGGCTTTCAACCTGGAAACTCCAAACTTGATTTCACCAAGATGCGGATGTGGATCTTTTAAAAAAAAAAATAATTATAAAATAAAATAAAAAAATAATTGAACTTAAAAAACTAGTTTGGTTGCTACCTTACATTTTTAAGTATAATCAAATTTAACTCATTATTTAAAATCATGTCTAGTTGAATCTCATATAATTAAAAAGGTTTTAAAGGTCTAATGACTTGCATATATTATGAAATTAAATAAATATGTTACTATGGCCACATTGATCATATTTTGTTTTGTTTTGGTGGTATGGTGGTATTCAAGGAGATGCATGCAATTAAGGATACACTTTCACTTTTAAGCAAAGATAAAGTATCTAATGAGTCAATGTTCACACATGACATAATTAAACCTCTTTAGCTAATATTTACAGAAAGATGTGTATACATTTTCCTTTCATGATATTAAATACACAAATGTAATATATGTACACATATACAATTTCCAATTATGAGTATGAATGTTACAACATTTTTTTTCATCTACCCAGAGAATGTATGTTTGAAAATAGGTAACTTATGGCAATATCACTCTTGATATAGTGCAACAAATGTCATATATTACATTTCTGTATAGGAAAATCTAGCGCTGCATAGCGTCATTTGTCCTCTGCTGTTTGTTTGGCAGGATGACAATGATTGATTACAATGTTTTTACTTTTGTAAAACATCAACTTGACAATGAATTTTTACTTCACAGTGTATCTTGTTTTATTAAGTAAAGTTAGAGCTACTATGCCAAGAGAACATTTCCATACTGTTGCTAGCAAGCAATCCAGAATGAGGCTTCATGCCATAAGCATGTTTTTAAAATTGTGTCACATCATGCAGGTTTTAAAGATGGTGTCACAGCGTGTATGTTTTAAAGAATGTGTCGCTGTTATTCGGGCCATCTCACAAGTGCTGACAATCCCCACGAGCAGCAGCTGAGAATCAACCGCACCACCACGAGGATCTCTCCTAGAGTGAATGTTTTTAAATAAATAAACACCTGACCTCATTTAACGTACGTTTCTTTTGTAGATAAGCACACGATCTGCATTTTCTTGTGCTGTGTGTTTGTCTCATTCCACTCTCTTGCTAAACCCCCTCTCTTGTGTCAATCATTAGGCGCTCTTTCAATTTCATGTCTTCTAATCAGCCCAACTCATTTTCAGCAAAATCACATGCAAATCGGTCAAAATTACAGGCAACAGCCACAGTTTAGAGTTTTAATTAGACCATTTGGCCACGTCTTTATCACCTTGGTGCTCTTCTATCTCTTTAAACTGGCTGTATGCTGTATTTTTTTTTTTTTTTTTTTTTGGTTTGTTTGTTTTGTTTTTTGCCCTTTATGCTTTTTGCTCATCAGATTGTATGGAATGAACTGTCTAAGACTTTTATTTTCATTTCCAGGCAAAACATTGCCATCATTAGCACAAGTTCTCACTTGAGTTTGTGTGGTGCCATTTCAGTTTTGTGTGTCAATAAGGATGTCAGAATGGGACATGATTAGGCCAGGCAATGTGTCAATCTTGACCAAAGTCCTTAGCTGTGATCTATTTTATGCAATCTGACATAAAAAAAATCAGTTGATGGCATAAGTCTCAATGTATAAACTGACAGTCTACATTATAGGACAGAAAAAAAAACTGCACAGTGTGCATCCAACTTATAGAATATTATAGATGTTATCAATGGATGTCAAACTGTGTGACTTAAGAGGCTTTGGTCGTGACTGACAGCACTGACCGGGCATTTTACATCAATGGTACCTCGTTCTGACATTTCCATTTACACATGAAATTGCAAACCAGGCTCGAAAAAAAAGTGCCTATGCTAGCATTTCTGAAAAATTATATTGTTTTTTGTTTTGTGTTATACTTGAGCGCTCTGCATCACAAATGCAGTGCTTTACCAGGTGAGCTAACAAGCAAGTTTACAACATCAGAAAAGCCAAGTACTTTATATGGAGCTAGTTATGTGGTGCAGACAATTTACAAATCATGCACTATGGTAAAAGTGTTCTGAGATCATAATATATTATTGTGCAAGGAACAATGTGAAAATAAATCTTTATTAACCAATAATCCGCCCCTTTAATTATAATTTGTGTGAAAAGGAATAAAAGGTGTTGGTGTCTTACTGCCACTAGTGTTCATTTCAGCTGGAAACTGCAGTGAATTGTTATGTATAGGTATGTTTTTTTTAGCATAAATCTCTTATGCATTTATTTGATTAAATATATAGTATATAATTACATTTTGAAATAATATTTAATTTCTTTTCTATTTTAATATATTTTAAATAGTAACTTATTCAGTATCAGTATACAGCCATTACTCCAGTCTTCAGTGTCACATGATCCTTCATAAATCATCCTTAGATGATTTGCTGCTCAAGAAATTTTTGTTTGAATAGGTGGAATACAGGCATTAAAGAACCATCAAGAAATATAAATGCCACGAAAAGACTAATGTTCCAGTGTTTTTAAAAATAAAACCAGAGTGTAATATTATGAGTCCATTCTAGATTGCATGCCTGAATGGAGAATGAATGAATGAATGAATAAATAAATAAATAAATAAATCTGTGAAGGAGGAAAATTTGTCTACGATTGTCTCTACACAAAACAGTGAAAATTCATCTGAAACTTGAACAACTCTTGAAACAACCACAATATAATGCAACCTGGTCTCATGACAAAAACGTACCTGTGGGAACTTTTTCGCAAGATGCAAAATACGTACCGCCATGTACGTTTTATGACATATTCGATGTGAAATGTCCACTGGGTGGTACTAAAAGAGTGTTCAGTTTTTTCCCCGGAACAGATGAACCTACATAAGGTACGTTTTATGTGACATTGGTTTTGTACGTGTCACCGCAGTTCTGACTTTAAATGTCCATTGAGTGGCGCTATAAGTCTAATGCTCAGTGACGTTTTAAAATAATGTACCATCTGCACTACACCTAAACCTACCCGATAGTATGAACAAACGCGAATATGATGTAAAAACACAATCGCAAGCAAGCTGTTTTAGCTTGTTTTTCGATCTCTCACCTTTCAGCTCTTTCATCATGAGTCCTGTTTCTGACGAGATTCGTACTCAAGGATTCTGCATCCTACAGTAAGTCCACTTCCGTGCCGGCTGAGCTACAGAGCAAGCTTGTTATGTACAGAAAGCAAAACATATGGAGCTGCAATCATAACTGTGTACAAAAACGATTACGAGTGCTCGCTGTTTTACCGCCTCTAGTGTTCATTTCTGTTGGAAACTGCAGTGATATGTGCTTATTGGTACGCATTTCGTGTCTTGCGGAAAAGTTCCCAGAAGTAAGTTTTCGTCATGAGACCAGGTAGATATAATGCCTTATTATGTACCAGGTGAGCCACCAAGCAAGTTTACACCACCAGAAAAGCCATACATATGGAGCTGGTTATGTGAAGCAAACAACAACATGTTTATAAAACATGCACTATGGCAAATGTGTTCTGAGGTCATAACATAGTATTGTGCAGGGAACAATGTGAAAATAAATCTTTATTAACCACTAATCTGCCCCTGAAATCATATTTTTTCTGAAAAGTAATAAAAGTTGTCAGTGTTTTACTGCCACTAGTGTTTCATTTCAACTGGAAACTGCAGTGAATTGTATGTTTTTGCAAAAATGTAGGTAGAGGAACATTTTTTCCAATGAGCCTATGTTGCGAAACTGAAATGGCACTGCACAAACGCAAGTAAGTACTTGCACTAATGTTAGCGAAGTTTGTCCTGGAAAAGAATTTAAAAGAAGTCAGTGTTTGGAGTCTGTCATCGCCCTAATGAAATCTTTTTACCATTCTCGAAATTTGTCTCAGACAGCAAAATGGTTGTAAAAATGTGGTACAGTGTGCACCTGCGTTATTTATGGATGAAGAGGGAAACGGGAG
Source organism: Tor tambroides (assembly GCA_021397915.2). Lineage (NCBI taxonomy): Eukaryota > Metazoa > Chordata > Actinopteri > Cypriniformes > Cyprinidae > Tor > Tor tambroides. The sequence goes on from JAFVLL020019611.1 coordinate 8,446, forward strand.
AATGTAGAAGCATAAAATGTTACGTTCACCCTTCTGCTTCAGGATGCATCTGCTGTGATCAGCAAGGAGTGTGAGTTCGTCTGTGTGTGTGTGTGTGTATGAGCGTGTGGGTAACTATGTCAAAAGCAGCTTGTCTGTGCGCAGTTTAAATTAACAGTTGGTAGGCGGTAAAAGCGCTGTGCGTGTGAGTGAAAAGTGACGTGTGTGTTTCTGAAGTAGCTGGGAAGATATTAGAAGGGGCAGTTGGTGAATAACATGTAAACTGACTTTATTATCAACATCAAAATTTGAGGTCAAAATGTAAGTATGTAAGGAAAGTGTATATATCTTAGGTCCTGTTATTGATTAGCTCTGTTGGTGTCCTGAGACCTCCCGCATTCGGTTCCGCTCAATCTAAATGTTTTTGAATGCAAGAATGCATCTTATGTAAATGTCCCTAAGGGGCCTTAGTCAACTGTGTTCGAAAAACACTCTCACTAGTTTTTCTTCTAACAGTGGACACACTGTAAATGCATCACAGAAGAATTCTGTCCCTTTTCATCAAAACAGTGTCATTTTTAAAGTGTGCAATGGGTAATTTCATAGCTAGCATTTTATGTTCTAAATATACACAATAGCAAAATTATATTAAATTAAATAATATTTCACACTGTTGCATAAATTGACAAAATAGTTAGATGGAAAATGACACTATAACATTTATTAATTACTGTACATATAACTTCACGTTTCTTATTTCATTTGCAAAGTTCTTTATTGACAGTGTTGTCTCCTTTGTAAACAGCAGACTAACTTAAAAAAAAAAAAAAAAAAAACTGGGGCGAAATTGTTGGATGTGGTAGAAATGACGCCTCAAATGTGTGACAGTATTCATTTTTGTAAATGCTAAAAATATTTAAAAATGGTTTTCACACAAACACACACACATACACAAAATTGAAATGTGTTTGATTGACACTGTTTGATTGTGTTTCTTGTTTAGATTATCACAGTTTTAAATGCATTAATTCAATTTTTATGATGGGCTTTAATGGTGTATACACACTGTTCAAAGGCTTGGGGTCAATATGATTTTTTTTTAATGTTTTTGAAAGTCTGTTATTCATACCAAGGCTGCATTTATTTGATCAAAACCACAGTAAAAAAAAATAAATAAAAATAAAATAATAATAATAATAATAATATTGTGAAATATTATTTATGTTTCCTATTTTATTATATTTTGTAATATAATTTATTTAGTATTAGTATACAGTCTTCAGTGTTACATGAGCCTTCAGAAATTATTGTAATATAATGATTTGCTGCTCAAGAAACATTATTATCAGTGTTTAGAAAAGCTTGTGCTGTTTAATTTTACTATTATTTTTGACCAATTTAATGCATTCTTACACTCTTAAAAGTAAAAGTTCTTTATTAGCATTAATGGTTTCATGAAGAACCTCTAACATCCATGGAATCTTTCCATTCGACAAATAATCCTTTAGATTGAAATGTTCTTTACACTAAGAAAAAAAAATGGTTCTTTTAAGAACTGTTTACTAAATGGTTCTTTAAGGTTCTCAAAATGGTTCTTCTATGGTATCACTGCGAAACCCCAATTTGAAACTAGAATTTAAGAATTTTACAGTATTTTTTTTTAAAACAATGAAACCAGAGTGTAATATGATGAATTCATTCTAGACTGCAGGCCTGATTTGAGAAACTATGAACAGAGACAGTAAGAAATTCAGACAATAACAAAATCTAATTTAAAAAAAAAAAAATGTCTATGGTTGAGAAAATGTAGCTGAAACTTGAACTTCTCTTGAAGCAACCACAATGTAACGCCTTATAATGTGCCATAAACAATAAGCACACACACTCAAAAAAAAAAGTTGTTGAACGAACTTAAAAAAATTAGAGTAAACTTTTCCACGAAATTTAATTACATTTTTCCAACATAATCTAATTTGTTTGAAATTATTTGTTGTAATCTTGTTGTATAAACTTAAATTCCTTCAGTGAAGACTACAAAAAAAAAAAATTAGTCATTCCTACTAAAAAATATTTCATTGAATGAACTCAATTTAATTGAGGGCAGGATTTCCATCCAATAAATGTGTAGCCCCAACTCATAAAAAACAAATTCATGCGATGAAATGTAATTCAGTTGGGCCAACTCAATATGATCAAATATAGTTTAAATGAAATTGATACATTGATGAAGTGATTTTTTTATGCTTGTTGAACTCAAACTAAAATGTTTAACTAGATAATCAGGCAGACATCCTTCTACACAAAAAAATAATCGTTGGATTTATTTAACTTTAGGCATTATCCAACTTGTTAGGCATAGCATAATATGGTATTGTTACATCTGTGGCATGCCCACAGTTGTTTTTTATTATTAAAACAACTTTACTTCAGGTTTGCAGGTCCTCAACCCAAGCACATGCTCTACACTTTACCACAATGGTAACCCCCAAAAACACTAACATACCAGAAACTCTTTTAAATACAAACATAAAAGAGCATTAAACATTAACAAGTCTCGCAATGTTATCGTCTTAATAAAAATGCCTGAAATAACATTTTATTTCAAGATTTACTCTCTTTATCCAGCCGTGCAAAGCATGATGGGAAGGGGAAATCCACTTCCTAGTTACACAAGTAAAATCATTTATGTTCCTTCAAAATTAAAATATTGAGTTGAGCCAAAACGCAACTATTTCAAGTCAGTTTAACACAATGCAATTGTATAAATGGGAAACCTAACATAATTGTGTTAAATGAAAATGATTTTTTAAAATAAACTGAACAGTGTTGGAGAATCATTTTTTTGAGTGGCAGGCTCTAGATGGTTTATTGATGCTGTTCATTTACAGATGGCTGTTTGTGGATGAAGAGTGCACTTGTGAGTGTATTCATGTGTGATACACTGAGTGTATTCATGTGTGAGTCTGGGTTTGTGGCTTTGTGTGCATCAGCTGAATCTACAGCCTGGCCACAGCAGTCTGACAGCATGCTGCACTTCTGTTGTGCAAGCGGAGAGATACAGGGTCAGACTCATTTATCATAAGAGGAAGCACCTTCGTGTGCATGTGTGTGATGTAGCAACTTCTGTTCTGGACCATATGCTATCCAAACACACAAAAACCCAGATCAACCATGCAATACCGTTACCCTGTTGTACAGTTGTGCATGTGGGTTTAGCATAGCATTAATAATGTTTTAAAGTACATGAGTGTTTTCTTTTTTGTTTGCTCTTTTTTGTTTGGATGGATGGATGGATGGATGGATGGATAGATAGATAGATAGATAGATAGATAGATAGATAGATAGATAGATAGATAGATAGATAGATAGAACAAAGGATGGATAGATTAATGGATGGATGGAATGATAGATCAATGGGTGGATGGAATGATAGATGGATGGATGGATGGAATGATAGATGGATGGATGGATGGATGGATGGATGGATTGACAGATATATGGATGAATGCAATGTACGTCACTTCAGATAAAAGTGGCTTGCCAAAAACTCTCAAACCAATACATAAGAACATCAACTATACTTAAGGTGTTAGAAATATATCTGTGTGTGTTGAGCCCATAGCTGATGATGATGAATACATAAAGAAAGAGCAAAAAATTGTGCCTTTTTGACTTAAAGAAATAGTTATCTATTGTCTAGGCAGTGGGTGAACAGAAAAGATATGTAAAGTCTTAATTACATATCCCTCTTTAGCTCAGGAACTGGCCATGCACCCTGTCCAGTCCACACACACACACACACACACACACACACACTGCTGGAGCCACCAGGGTGAAACGCTTCAGGAGGAGTGAATCAATTCCATTAATTAACAGGCCGATTTTTTGCTAATGAGAAACACATTTAAGCAGGTTTTTAATGTTGGCAACCTTATGGCCTCAACAGTTTAAAAGCCTCTGGAAAGTGTTGCACTCAAGAAGTTTATTTGTTGTTATTTGTTGTCAATTTTAGTTTAATGCTTCTGTGAACTGTTATTCTCAAACCTGACACTGAGTTAAGACAGCATGTGTCAAAACTGTCATTAAACATCTTGTCATTTAACATCTACAGCACTAAAATAGTGCGCAAATGTTCTGTACTGTTGATTATGTAGCACGTTGTATCTAAAGCAGTTCTCAAACTTTAGTAATTCACACCTCATTAGCAGAGTTATTGTTTTTAAAACCTAAGGCTCATTGGAAATATGAGCCTGTGACAGAAAATTGACATGACACTGCTCCTTTCGCAACACTTTTAAAAGTGAATTGTCCAGTGAGTGGAGATAAAAGTGTGTTTAATTTTATCCAAAACAGATTAATGTGAATCTGGCAGTGTTTTTTGTTCAGTGTTTTCAGAGCTCTTTTATCATGACAAGTGCAATGCTGTACCGGGTGAGCAAAGAAGCAAGTTTACTATGTCAGAAAATTCATACATATGGAGCTGGTTATGTGATGAAAATGTCTGAATTAGTATTAGTTCAAAAATCATGTACTATTGTAAAAGTGTTCTGATGTTGTAATATAGTATTGTGCAAGGAACTGCGTGACAATAAGTCTTTATTAATTGACAATCTGTTCTCATGATCATAATTTGTGTGAAAAGGAATAAAAGGTGTTGGTGTTTTATGCCACTAGTGTTCATTTCAGCCAGAAACTGCAATGAATTGTACGTATACTTACAATTTTTGGAGTTTTGCATAACTATAGGTAGAGGAATGTATCTCCAGTGAGCCTGGTCTACTGAAAACTCAGAAACAATTTAAAACCGTTTATTATAAGATTGTGGCTGAACACAATGGAGCAAGACGCAGCACACTTGAAGACAAAACGCACTTGAATAATGGTAAAGTGTCATTTTTTCAATGTTATTCATCACAGAGAGCAGCCTGCAACACTAATACCTGTGTCTCGGATGAAATATTATCAACCAATTTAACGGAAATGCGGACAAGAGGAGCCTTAGAGTAATTTTGGAAATAGGAATTATTGATTTCTAACACATTTGCTGATATGATGTATACTGTAAGTATTTAGGGTCACTTTTAATTTCCCGCCCATAGATATATTAATCACTTTTTACTTTTTACTCACATTTTATACAAGAAATCCTTTATACTTTGTCTGAAATCCTCTCTGGACATTCACTGATGGATGTGAAGGATGGAATAGGGTTTTGGGAATTATAGTTAAGAGTTTTTGACTGGTATATTGAAGAAATGAAATGAGGCTTTCTCAGTCTGTCCAGTATTAGTGAGGTTGTTGATGACCGTCATCCTGGATATTTAGGGAAATTTCTAAAATGGCATTTTATGCCCTATAGGTTATTTTGTTTGATGAAGTCTGTGGTGGACAGTATATTTTAAACGTTATCAGAAAAAAGGTCAGACTCCTTTATCTTGCTATTGCCTAAGCATAGCTAGCATTTTTAATGTTTGCCATTTGGGAAATGTAATCATTTAAAATTATATCTACATATAATATAAATACATAAATGTGCAATACAAACAAATAAATATCATATACTGTTATGAATACTAATGAATAAAATAATATGAATATCATATAATATTTCATGGTTCATTTAAAATTAAATGAAACATTAAAGTGTCCATAAATCTAAACTTTAATAAACTTAAATTAAATATTTTTAATTTACAAGTTTAAAGTTTAATTTACTTTTTAGGGGCAAAAACTGCTGGTTGTGGGAAAGCTGTAATTTTTCACACAATGAATACTGATTTTTATTTTTTTTAAAAAATAAATAAAATAATACTTAACATTTAAAAGTATTATATATAATTATGAATTTCCATATTTTAAGCTTGAAAGTCTGGGTCAAAACTAAAACAATATAATCTATTAAAAATATGATCAAAAATAAATTTTAATCAGTTTTAATATAAACTTAAAATAAGTTTAAATATGTCAGTTTTAATAAAAACCAAACTCTTGGATGACTACACACATTAATAATGAAGATTGTTTAAGAATGAGCATAGTGAAATAAGGACAACAAATTAAAATGTAAAACAAGCGATTAAAAACTTGCATAAATCCCATGAGTCTACATCTGAAGGCTTTTGTAAGAGTTGCTTGTGCCGTGCAACAAATGTGATACATTTAGTAGAGAGAAAGTCATGATAAGCAATAGCGTGATATACACTGAACTCCAGAGGAGGAGGTGAGGAGAGACAAGTCGATATCCATACTTGAAGTGACCGGAAAGAGATGGATATAGACGGTAGCACCTCAGCCAGCTGGAAAGGACAGAAGAGTCACCGTGTGTACCAGAATCTGTACTGAGGAGCAAGTGACAAAAGAAGTGAGATCTGGAACCGTCGCAGCTATTGCCCACAGATACGACCTCGCGGTCGGGTTAGAAGCTGCAGGGTCAGATGGGATGTGAAGAGGCAAAAGATCAGAGACCAAAGGGAGGAGAGCGGATAGCGGGACAGGTAGGACGTGCTGCAGATGCAGCGGAGGGCATCGAAGCTGCAGAGGAGAAAGACACGGAAAGGAAACAGAGCGGAAATAAGCCAAAGCAATTGCAGCCAAGCCATGGTGGTCAATTTCCCGCCTTGTGGGAAAGACAGGGTGTTAAAAGCGGCATGGCTATTGAGTCCCCAGCGGTTGTGGAGTTGGAAATGGAAATGTGACTAGTGCCATGGTCACTAATGCAGCAGAAACAGATGGAGATAGAGGGAGGCAGGGATAAAGCAGTTGGCACCAGTCATGGTGATTTTGATCCCAGTGAATCTTTATAATCTTTCAATTCACTTCACCAGAAACATTTGTTCTAGTTCATTACTAAAGCAGCTTTTGTTCAATCACTGTCGGTCAGCAGATTCTCATTCAAGGGTGCGTTTCCCAGAAGAATTGTTAGCCAACTATGGTTGCAAGTTTTGTCATTAAAAATATAGTTAAATGATTTGGCGTTTCCCAAAATTGTAGTTCCAACAAACATTAACAAACAGCATTGTAAATCTGTAGTTGTAAGTACAGCTTTCAACCTGTGATTACAAGCATAGTTTCTTTACTGTAAAAAAAAAAAAGTGTGAAAATGTTATGTCTGGCAACCACAGAAACCATAGAGCTTAAATTTACAGTAAAAAAACAAATATATTTCATTAAATGATGTTAACCCTCTGGGGTCTGACTGAGGGTGTTTTGGGGGGCTGGAGAAGTTTTGACATGCCCTGACATTTGTGCTTTTTTCAGTTGCTTATAAACATATAAATGGCTAAAGTCTAATAACACTGTAATCAGCACAAACTGGGCTACAATAATATGTTAGCAGCATTTATGTACATGATTGTGTTTTTGAGAAAGCAATGTTTATGCGTGGTTAGTGAAAAACTAAAATTTTGAAGTCACTGAAATAAGGCCATAAAACACATACAGAACATTTGTTCACAAGACTTTTGAGAACTGGATCTTGTAGCCTAGAGTTTTTGCTTCAAAATGATATGAAAATTGTCTTGTTTACTCACTCACAGAAAATAATATATTGATTTAAATTTCACTTTTTGAGTAGAAAAGGTCTATGCGAGAAGGCGTGAACTATCCTGCATAATGCTGTGATTCACAGCTGAGAAGACAAAGGCCCGCATAATGAGCTGCATAATGAGCCATTCAGTCAGGTATGTGACTGAGAGGGAAATTCTACAAGAAAGAATGTGAGGAAAAAAGAAATGCATTTATTTATTGTTTGCAGTTTATTTTAGAATATATTTAACTATAATGCAAAATAACTTGAGATTCACTTGCGAGTGCAGGTAAACAGTTTATTAGGAACAAACCAAAAAACAACACAAGAGTCAAGACGTTGTGGGTGCAATATCCAAAAATATCCAAAACAGCGGCAGGAAACTTGAATGCAGGACAACGGGAGACAGCAGAAACTGCATGAGAAAACAAATGGACATGAGTACCACAATGATCTGATAAAGACAGAGCAAACATAGTGACTATATATATATATATATATATATATATATATATGTGTGTGTGTGTGTGTTCGTGTTGAAATATATAAATAAACATCACATATCTGGAATTTCCAAAGTGTTTGATGTTTATGTGCTTTGAAGAAAATAAACTTACCTGCTTCCAGTCATTGAGTACACTGTATATAACTGTGTAACCTATATAAACCTACACATAGCAAACCTACTGAAAAAGTTATCTTACTTGTAAATATACTTTACATATAACTTAAGACATTGTACTTGAGTTTACACATGAAACATGTAGTAGTACAGAAGATACATTCAGGGCAAAAACAGACATTCAGGGAAAAACAGTGCAAACAGGAACAGTGCAAGATAAAAAAAAAAAAAAAGAGTGTAAAGTTTGTAAAAGCCCACTCTTACACCCTATGTATAATCTACTTGCTCACATAGTGCTGAGAAAATGTCCAGGATTGAGGGGAGAGGGACACAGATGATCTTATATAATACAGTGGAATTTACACATGAAACATATAGTGGTACAGAAGATACATTCAGGGCAAAACAGTGCAGTGGTGGTAGAATGTAAGATAATAAAGGGTGTAAGGTTTGTAAAAGCCCATTCTTACACCCTATGTATAACCTACTCTCTCACATAATACACAGAATTGAACAGCTATACATCTTTGTGCCACTCTAGGAAACCCTTTTCGGCTGAACACACAAGTGAACATCACATGCCTGGCATTTCCAAGGAGTGTCCTGCCTCTTACCATGCTTTGCTTTGCAAAGCACACAGACCCGGCGACCAGAAATTGCATGTGAGGTCTTGTCAGCTCCTGGAACTGGCACATGGTCAACACTGGTACGTTTTGGTGTTATTTGCTGTGACACACCACAGAGCTCTGCAATTAGTTCTTCCATAAACTGCTTGTGGCTCATGGTGCCATATAGCTCTTTGTGTACAATGAAAGCATTGGTAGCAGCAATGTCCAAGAAGTGTAGAAAGATCTTTCTGTACCACTTCATTGTTTTGTGCTGTGTACTTTAGTACTGTAACAGCTGATCAGACAGGTCAATGCCCCCCATGTGCTGGTTGTAGGCAGTCACAGGTGCAGGACATGGAAAACTCTTTGTCCTCCATCCATTTTGTGTTTTCACCCGCCTCTGCACAGTGTCTCCTGTATAGGCAGCATGGATGGTGGAACAGACAGACATCTCTCATGTGTCCATCCACTTCACAAACACAAGGTGTTTGTCTCGAATCCACCTGATGGAGCCCCTCACAGATTTTTTTGGTGAGTGAGTTAGCTGCATTCCGAGGGCAACCCTTCCTGTTGTCTCTGTAAGTCCCACATGCACCAAACTTCAAAGCAAACAGATCTGTTAAGAGCTTTGGACTAGTGTAAAAATTATCCATGTATACATGGTACCCAGAGCCCAAAACTGTATGGTCCAAAAGATGACAGTCCATGTTCACTCTCTGACAGAAGGTGGGGCTTATAAACCACCCATGATATAGCGTTTCCTTGGTTACCGCTGTAAACAAAGCAGAGCTGCGCTTTATACAGAGGTAAAAGGAGAAGAAAATGCCATTGCCATTGAAACTTTTCTCAAGACAGTTCCCCTCAGTGACACATTACTATAACCCCATACCCCCAATTCTATATTTAGATTTTCTTCTTATGTTTCGACCATCATGAACAGTGAGCTATTGTTTCCTGTCTGCTACAGTGTTTTCTTTGCGCTCGTCTTCAGCGTCTCTGACCTCTGTTAACGTCCTGTTGACAGACTCCGGTGTGATGTATTTTTTCTTTGTCACTGTTTCAGTAGCTACTGAAAATAACAGACAAATGAGTACAAAAAATACAGTACAAAAATGGAGAAATGTAATGTATTTTTGTACTTATTTTACTGTTACTTTCGGGATCTACTGGGACAGTGATCACGATTGACGGGTTGGCGACCACTGCTTTATATGATGCTGATTTTTCAGTTCACTGAAAACGTGTTAAGGTTACTACATGTTACTACAATGGCTTCTGCTCAATCACTGCCAGATTCTTGTTTTGTGGTTGCCAGATCTTTGCCGTAAAGGCTATAATAGCAACATTTTGGGCCAGATTTACTAAACAAGGTAAATTAGCGTTAGAGCGCAATCCCATGTGATTTACTGACAATGCGCACATTAAAGAACACAGACGCAGTCAGATCATTTCCATAATGACCAGCGCAATCTACCAAGAGCAGCGCAAATTACCGCCTGCTTTAAGACATGCTTTTTTTGACCGTTAAATAATGGCACAAATACCAGTAATTCGACGAATGCAAACATTAGTAAATCACGTTGCGTGATTCATTTGAATACTCTCCTCCCATAAATTTTGCGTCTGAAAGGAAAACTCCTACAAATGCATATTCAACAAAATCACGCCTTTTCAGCGCTAATTCTTCACTGCGCGTCTTTAGTAAATCCTGACAGTACTATTACTAGGCTACTACTACAGTACCAAAAGACGGTTTGCGCTAGCGCAAGCTGTTAGTAAATCTGGCCCTTTAAGTTTTATGGATTGAAGTACAGTAAAATAGTTACTTAAACTAAATTTAGATTTTACTTAAATTCTGAATATTAAAAACATACACTTAATACGTATATTAAAATCGGGCATTTCATTAACTGATATAATGCTAATATTCCCAAGTACTAAAATCTGTTTTGTACCTTATAATATATAACCTTATAATATATCAGTGATAAAAATGTACAGCAATAATCTGACATTAACTTGATCTCAAACCAGTTTAGTAGACTTTATTACTCCACCATCTATGTGTCATCAGCAGCAATTCTATATTGCTGAACCAACATAGTTCAATGACAGATGTGTGCCAAAATTACTACCGTTTCAAGAAAGTTGTGAATAGCTAGCTCCAATGACGCATCAAACTGTGGTAGTTAAGCAGAGTTACACACTGCGGTTTGTTCACAAGATGTCTCGTTCATTCAGTTTGCTCACACATGACATGTTACTGTTTGTTTGTTCGTTTTTGAGTCATTTTGGAAAGAAAACATCTGTCGGTAAAGGCTGTCAAACTGAACCACAAACCCTTTAACTGAATCACAAAAACACACATCTGTGCTAACAAAATGCACAGTATCATTTCACATATGTATAAACACGCTATATCGTACAATTCTAGCAAACGCACACCCATAAACACACACAGACACATCTGCTAGACGCACAACACAAAGTAGCTGGAGGCATTAAGCAGTGCTGTATAAACACCATTAGATCAGAGTCCATTAAACACAGAGATTGTTGTCATATAAGCATATTCACTTTACCACAACACACACGTTTGTTTTTCTATGATAGGGACGTTCCATTGATTTCTGTTGATTTTATACCTAGTTAATGAGCTGTACCCCTAAACCTTTCCCTCACATGAAGCTTTTTTTGCATTTTTAGGTACTTATTAAGACAATTGGTTGCTTTACATGTCTGTCAAACAGTCTCTTCCTGTCTATGCATGCATATTGGCCTAAATATTGTTGTGCATTGCCATCCTGATCTCAGAAATATTTTATGTAACATGTACACTTTTGTTCATTTGGATTTTCATTTTTGTCCATTTGGATGTATGATGAAACATGCGATATAGACATATTGACAGCATCTAAATAGACATACTATTAAATTATTCAAATTTTATGATAAGTCTGTTACAGTTTTCAAAGAGCCATTTATTTATTTATTTATTTTATGTTTATTTATATTAAAGTTAAAATATTTTTATATCATTTATATTAATATATTTATATTATTTATATTAAAGTTAAAATATTTTTAAAGTTATAAAGTTATGAAGTAATGATTAATTGATTAAAAGTTATAAATATTACATTAAATTTATTAAGTGATGTTTAAATTATGATTAAACTAGGAACCTTTTTGTTAATTTTACATAAAGTCTGGGTTTTAAAGATCAGGCTTAAGAATGATGAACTACAAATAAACAAAATAATTATAAAATAATTATTAAAATAAACAGCCCCTAAGGGGATGTGGTAATATTTAAAAAAAATAATAATAATAATAAAATATTTGGAAATCTTACCTACGTTCTCCAAGAAATGCTGCAGTCGCTCGCAAAACTTGCTTTCTGTCTCAAAAGTTTGCAGGTCCTCTGAGAAATTTTGCATTGAAATATATTTTTACTTTCTACCTTTATATTATTTTCTTCACCAGTTTTGCAAGCAAATGCAAAGTTTCTCAGTGAAATGAAAAAGTTTCGTAAGTGAACTCAAACACATTGAAATACAATATTTCCTCCCATTTTTTCCCCATCTCAACTGTTGAAATAATGTGAAATTCTATAAATGTGGAACGAAACGCCTTTGTCCGTGTTCACTCCGTCTCGAATCATGTTCGCGGAAAGCGCTTGAGAAACAGTGTCTCTTCTGCGGCTGGGTACGCTTTCAACATGGTTTTTTAGTCTCGTGCAAGAGACTGTATGACATTCACGTTACATGATTTGACTGATTTTTACGTAGAAAGGGCGACAGCGCACAGCATTAAAAGAAATGAACATTCATGTTTTCATAACCGCTGGCCAAATTCAAAAACGAAACTAAAATTAAATCATCTTTGAGAGCAAAGGTAAACTACGCAAAGGTAAACTACGCAGCTTGCGTACTTTGCGTATAGGGAGGATCGGCTCTGGGACTAGATAAATGAAAATAGAAAAAATCTGACCACACATTGATTCACAACAGCAACAGTACAATGGATCCAAAATATTACACTTGCTTTGATCCTTTCTGTTTCACATGAATTTTACAGTTTTTTCACCAACTGATCTTCCCTTACAGCTCTCTTTGTTTGTTAATGAAGTCTCACCAGAAGTTGGCTTCTAACGCTCCAGTAATATATATAGATGAATGAGTGAAAGAGAGTGAGAGGCAGATAACTGACAGAATGACAGATAGACCAAGAAACATGAGCCAGTTGTGTGCCACTTCCAATTTAACACTTCCTTCTCTAGAAGTCTGAAATGTAATTCTAACAAAACGTATATCAAATGCATGTCAATGATTCAGTCAGAGCATCTTCAGCCAATCACAGTGGGGTGATTATGTAATTGACTGCTAACCTCAAATTCAAAATCCTACTGTATCACTTACTAACTACTAAAGTTGAGACGATCACATCACATGCCTATTAACACTCTCCTTTCTGCTATGATAATGTAAGAAATCACACTAAGCCCATGTAAATATGTAAATAAAAAAGATTTTTTTTAGTGTTCACAACTCTAGAAATGATCTCTTTTTTTCTGCAAAATATGGTTACGTAAATGATGGAATTTGTATTGTATTGTATTGTTAGGTCAATGATTCCTTCATTTTTGTACCTATAAAACAGTATTGCTTTTATTTAATAAATACTTTTTTAATACTTTTTTTAACTTTAACATTTTTAATTTTAAAGGAATAGTTCACCAAAAATAATAGTTGCTGAAAATGTACTCACCTTCAGATGTAGATGAGTTTGGAGAAATTTAGCATTACATCACTTGCTCTCCAATGGATCCTCTGTAGTGTATGGATGCCGTCAGAATGAGAGTCCAACGTTTAAATGCCTTGATGGATTTCTTTTTTCTCACACATCTTTTTGTTTCACAAGACGTTAACTAATGGACTGGAGTGGTGTGGATTACTTGTGGATTATTGTGATGTTTTTATCAGCTGTTTGGACTCTCATTCTGACGGCACCCATTCACTGCAGAGGATCCATTGGTGAGCAAGTGATGTAACGCTGAATTTCTCCAAACCTGTTCTGATGAAGAAACAAACTCATCTACATCTTAGATGACCTGAGAGTGAGTAAATATTAAGCAAACAAAATATCTATGTTCTACAGTAGAAAGAAAGTCACAGAAGTTTAGATTGACATGAGGGTAAAAGGTATTAAAAAAATGTCGGATTTTCATTTTTGGGTGAACTTTCACTGACATTGTGTGTTTTTCCTTCAAAAAAATAAATAAAAGGCATAAAGCTGAAAAAATGTCTATTGTATAAACAAGTTATTGTTTTTCCACATCAGTTTCAATAAAAGATTTTTAACATGTCTTCAATATTCTTACTCCTTCATATTAAATTGCTTGTTTTTCCTCATTTTAAGTTGCTTTGGGCAAAAGCATCTGCTATATGAATACATATACATTTTATTTTATTTCCATTGCTCCATGTTATTAGGTTGTCAACGACACTTGACAGGCAATCAAATTATGGTCATGCGGAGTAAAAAAATAAAAGTCTGTTCTAGTTTCAGAGGTGGTGGGGTGTAACAAAAAATTGAAACCCATTAGTGGATCACGCTGTTCTGAGCGACACTTCCGCACAAACCTCTGTTGAACAAGCCACCCTGTGATCTCATTTCAAAGCACACGCTGTGTGTGAGAGAAAGAGAGAGAGAGAGAGAGAGAGAGAGATTTTAATTGCATGTGAAAAGGGATTAAGAGCTGAGGAAGCTTTCGTGTATGAGACAGTGTGAGACAATGCTCTATGATTGCAGCGTTGCTCTGCGTTCCGCAGCTGGCCTTTATTTTCACTGCTGAAATTTAGAGTGCCTCTAAACACATTGCTCACCATCTGTTATATCACACACACACACACGTTTATACTAGATGAGCTAGCAGTACATTCTGTCATCATATTCTTTCAGGGCATAATGACCTATAATAGTTTTTTCCGCTGCAGATACAGTTAAGGTCCAGTTCCCATCAGTGGACCTGTCCTCAGGCCTGTGGAATCTCATATCTGAAAATTTATTTACTCCTTCAGCAAAGGCAAACCACTGAAGACTGAGGTCGACTTGACCAGAGACTGATCAGTTTGTCCAAGTGAAGTATGAGCTGTTGTTAAAGCTGAAATGTTTATGAGAAGTGTATTTCATAATTAGGGAAAAGATAAACCTTGTTTTAAATCCTTGTTAGCCAGAAAAAACTAACCTGAATGCATCAAGCAAAATGGGATATATATAGTACACATATGTTTGAAAATATATACATGTACATGCACATCGATATATTATGAAGTGTATTATTGAATATAATCTCACGTACATGAACATATAAGTAAATATACTGTCACATTTTTCACATAATTCTTTATGCATTATTCAATATATTGTAATATATTATCACAATATATTATTCAGTATATTTTCAATATACATGAAATCATTTAATGTATTGATCATTAATGTACTGTATTAGAAAACATATTTTCTTTGTGTAAGGGCACTTCTGCTTCATAGGGAATATTACTGTCAATAATTTTTTCTTTTAATTACAAATATTTGGTATAAATGTGAAATATTTTTTTCCCATCCAACATGTTGAGAAATCTAGGTGTTCATCTCAAAAATTCTGGATATGTAACCAGTTTTATTTTATTTTATTTTATTTTCATTTTTATTTATTTATTTATTTATTTATTTTTATTTGTTTATTTATTTATTTATCTATTTGTTTGTTTGTTTGTTTGATCATGGAAGTTCTTTTAATTTAAAGCACTAAAAGTACTAAGTGGAAATAAAATAAATAAAAAACTAAACTAAAACTGAAACTAAAATAAAAATAAGCATAAATATTAATATTTAAAAAAGCACATAATAAAATTACCATTAATGTAACTAAAATTAAAATGAAAGCTGAAAGAATAAAAAAGAAGCAGGTTCGCATATTAATAAAAGCTATAATGATTTATAAATAATACCAAAGTAACACTGCAAGGAAACCTGAAAGAAAAAAAAACATCACTGTTTCAATCAATCAATCAATGCATGATAATAATAAGAAATATTTTTTGAGCAGCAAATCAGAATATTAGAATGATTTCTGAAGGATCATGTGACACTGATGACTGCAGACACTGAGTGATACCAAAAATTACAGATTACAGATGCCAAAAATTACAACAACCTGGTCTCATGACAAAAACGTACCTCTGGGAACTTTTTCAAAGACGAGAAATACTTACCAACATGTATGTTTCGTGACATATTCAATGTGAAATGTCCATTGAGTGGCGCTAAAAGAGCGTTCGTTTTTTCCCCAGAACAGATGAATGTACATATGGTATGTTTTATGTGACGTTTATGTGTCACCGCAGTTCTGACTTGAAATGTCTATTGAGTGGCGCTATAAGTCTAATGCTCTGTGACGTTTTAAAATAACGTACCATCTGCACTACACCTAAACCAACCCGACAGTGTGAACAAAAGCAAATGTGACGTAAAAACGCAATCATACCATTTTAGCTTGTTTTTCAATCTCTCAGCTCTTTCATCGTGAGTCATATTTTTCACAGGATTCGTACCCAAGGATTCCACATCCCAAGTCCAATTCAGTGCCGGCTGAGCTACCAATAAAGCTTGTTACATCTGTAAAGCGAAACATATGGAGCTGTAATCATAACTGTGTGCGAAAACGATTACAAGTGCTCACTGTTTTACCATCTCTAGTGTTCATTTCTGTTGGAACCTGCAGTGATATGTACTTATTGGTATGTATTTTGTGTCTCGCGAAAAAGTACCACAGGTATGTTTTCGTCATGAGATCAGGTAAGTTTAAAATATATTAAACTAGAAAATGATTACTTCCAATTTTAATAACGTTTCCCATTATTACCGTTTTTACTGTATTGTTGATGAAATGAATGCAGCCTTGGTGAGCATAAGAGACTTTGTTCAAAATCATTTAAAAAATCTTATACCAACCCCAAACGATTGAAAGGTATATAGTATATATATTGATAACCACTCTTCAAAAATCTGTTATGCATTATTTATCTCATAGATATCCTTGCATTATGATATGACACTAATAGCCTAAACCCCGGATGCCATTTGTGTCTAGCAATGCCCTTGAGTGACAGCTGGATCCATGCAAAGACACATGTACAGTGTGCTGAGCAACTACATGATCAATGTATTAGTTGTCAGTGCATGTGTGTATGTGTGTGTCCTTATGACTCCAAAATAAAGCTTGTAACATCAGGTAGGCATCACACAGCACTCAAGACTCTTATCTCCTGGTGTAGCGTTCCAACACACTGCTATATTTACCTCCCAATCTTAACTACAGCGCTGATCAATTTCCTCCAGTCTGCCCGGCTCTTTGAACGCCAGAGCAGGATGGATTGAAGTCTGCTCTAATGCCCATGACAGCAGGTTTCAAATTGCAGAGCAGAGGGAGTGAGCGAGCAAGAGATCTCCGATTATACAGCAAGTGTTCTGAAATACTTCCTCTAATTCCTGTATCGGCTTCATGTCGTGGCCCTCTGACCGTGTTCCGCTGGATAACAGATAACAGCACCGCTTTCTGAAGGAACACCTGAGAATTCCAAAACCTTCCGGAGTGGAACCTTCAAATTACCAAGTGAGAAAACAACATGACTGTCCGACACAATTGTGGCTGACGATGAAATTGGAAAGGCTCTTACGGTTATTAATGGGACATTTTATCTGCGTAGTGACAGACTGTACGAGGAGGAGACGGACCACTTGTAGAAAAACAGAATTCCTGCCTTTTAGTAAAAAGAGACAGCACAATCTCATGGCAATTCGTAACTATTTTAATGTATGGCAAACTGGTGGCTAATTTGTATGAATTTCTGCAATCTTATTCATATGTTTTCATGCAATCTGCTGATGCCCCAGTGACAGTTATGTATATACACCCATATGATTCACATTGTATGAATTCAAACTAAATCACCTTGTCAAATAGTTACTTTTTTTGTCCATACCAACAAGAATATCACTCTAGTCTACCTGGTCTCATGACGAAAACGTACCTCTGGGAACTTTTTGCGCAAGATGCGAAATACGTACCAATAAGTACATATCACTGGAGTTTCCAAAAGAAATACACTAGAGGTGGTAAAACATGGAGCACTTGTAATAATTTTCCTACACAGTTATGATTACGGCTCCATATGTTTCGATTTCCAGCTGTAACAAGTTTCTCGGTAGCTCAGCCAGCACAGAATTGGACTTAGGATGTGGAATCCTTGGGTACGAATCCTGTCAAAAACATGACTCATGAAGAAAGCTTGAAAAACAAGCTAAAACAGCATGCTTGTGATTGTGTTTTTACATCACATTGACTTTTGTTCATACTATCTGGTAGGTTTAGGTTTAGTGCAGATGGTACGTTATTTTAAAACGTCACGGAGCATTAGACTTATAGCACCACTCAAATGGATATTTTAAGACAGAGCTGCTGCAACACCTACAAAACCAATGTCACATAAAACGTACCATATGTACGTTCATCTGTTCTGGGGAAAAAAACACTCTTTAAGCACCACCCAGTGGACATTTCATATCAAATATGTCACGAAACGTACTTGGCGGTACATATTTCACGTCTTGCGGAAAAATTCCCACAGGTACATTTTCCTCATGAGACCAGGTCGACTCTACACATGTGCTCTGAGATTGGTGGGAATTTTAAATGTAAGCATATTTTTGGGGACATATTATCATTTCAGATGTCCTGCTACACCAAATTATATAACTTCATACAACAATTAACAGTAAAATAAAGGTCAAATAATTTTCTATAGACATGCTCAGCCAAATTGTTTAAATTTACATTTTATGGTAAAGGTGTAAAACAAAATTTCTGACTGATTTTTAATTGTTGTTAATATGATACATTTGATGTTGTTCCATTGTTTATATATATATATATATATATATAATATATTGTCTTTGTTATTTATTAATGTATTTACTATTTACATGTTTACAATGAAGTGACAAGCATTAAGTAAAGGTCTATACCCTATAAATAAATAAATAAATAAATAAATAAATAAATAAATACATTTGGGGTATGATGAAAAAAAAAACAAAGCATTGATTGTTTTTATTATTGCCACAACAAAATAAAAAAAAATGCAAAGAAAGCATTTTTTCCATTATTTTTTTTTTCTCAGTGAGGTTGAAACCATGCTACATTTTAATCTCTTGCATGACACTGCAGGCCGTTACCAAGATGGCTGCGGAGTGAACCGAATGAAAGGGACTTTGGTGTAGTTCAAGTCGCAAAGATGCGGGTAACTACAAAACACTGACAGGGACAAACTATCACTTACAACATCTCAGTTACAATGAACTGATAGAGGAGAGTTTGGGTCACCGCAAAAGAATCACTTACTTTGTAGAAGACAGCAGTGGACCTTCAGACACCCCTCTTTCAGGGGAAAATGTACTGTCACGCTATACAAAGAAATCCCAAGACAATGTTTCAGACATGTCAATCTTTCTCTCTTTCTGTTCTCAGTTTATCTGAACAATGTGTGTGTGTGTGTGTGTGTGTACTTGCCTACCTATCTAAGAGGGGACCTTGGTGTCATTACACACTCACTAACAGGGGACCTGAGAGCAAAGTGGGGACATTTTTCAGGTCCCCTTTTGGTCATGCCTTAAATCAAGCTAAAATCAAGTGAAAAGGCCTCTGGTGAAGTTTTTTTAATTTTGACCAAGAGTGGACCTGGGTGTGTGTGTGTGTGTTTAAGGTCATTCTCAGCAGCGCCCCTGCAGTGATGGACAGTAACGAAGTAGTTTTACTTCGTTACTGTACTTAAGTACATTTTTCAAGTATCTGTACTTTACCGGAGTAGTTTTATTTT